>JAYMFD010000348.1:0-26819 GCA_035771175.1 Paratinospora sagittata
AACTCATATAACCAAATTAAATAAAAAGTGGATATTTAAAAAAAAAAAAAAATCAACTATAGGCATTCTCATTGAAAAGTAAGAATGTTGTTTTTTGGTGGAAGTTAAGAGTTGCTTGGCCTTGGCCTACAATTCCCTTAGTTCTTGTCTTATATGTATGTATGCAGTACAAAAGCAGGATAAAGATTAAAAGAAGGATTGCACAAAAAATAAAATAAAATAAAATAAATGGAAGGATGATAACAACTCCTGGCACTCTGAAAACTGCTTGGATGAGAAAAACTCAAGTCTTTTAGCACTAATAACCACATGAAACTCGCCTCCTCCAAGTCAATGATTCTTTTGCTTGTTTCCAGCTTTAGTCACCATAAAAAGTTACAAATGGACGAAGACAACTCACGCATACAACAAATTTTTATCATCCCACTCTCATTTATGGCTTGGAACCGAGACTTAATTACAAAGCATTCAAAAAGATGAGTTCTGGTGTCAGTCTTCTTCAGTTTCCATGATAATACAATGTTTCATAACTTTGTTATGATTTTTGACGCATTTTTTTTTTTTTTTTGTCAAGCAATTGTGAGAAAGATTTTAAGATTACCCATCAAATTAAACAGTATTGAAGCATATGCCTTGCATTCTTGCTACTATTAGAAATCTTGATTGAAGCAACCAACATGAAAAAAAGAAATGATTTTATTTCTATATCAATTTATTCTTGATCTTCTTTCTAGGTGTGGTATCATCAGCACACCAATCATCAAGAAAACTAACAGATATTCAGTTCCAAAATAGATAAACCTGACATCAAAAAAAAGAAAAGAAAAACATACCAAGTACGTAGAGTTTGATATGATTTTTATTTAAGAAAATCTCTCAGCCTCCTTGAAGCCTCTAGGATTGATTCCCTGCGACCATACGCACTAACTCTAATATACTCTTCCCCGCCAGGACCAAATCCCGTACCTGGAACTGTAATTATATGTGTTTTCTCAAGAATCTCAGAGAAGACATCCCAAGAACTCTTACCAGGAAAGTGTACCCAAACATAAGGAGCATTCTTGCCACCATATGCCTTGTAACCAAGCAACTTGAAAGTGTCCAACATTATTTTCGCATTTTCTTTGTAGAAGTCAAGTACACCTTCTATAGCCTGAAACAGAAAATTTTTAAAGAATCTAAGGGATTATAGAAAATTTAGATTATATCTCAACTCAAGAAGACTAGAAAACTTAATTTGATTACTCACCAAGTAACCTTCTGAAGAAAGACAAGCCAGGCCACCGGCTTGAGAAATCCTGGATGCACCGTTAAAGCAGGTGCAGACAATGCGGTTGAAATCCTTAATAACGGGAAATCCATTAGAAAATACTAGCTCTTCAGGAACCACGGTCCAGCCAAGACGAATTCCAGTGAACCCAGCAAATTTGGAGAAGGATGATATCTCAATGGCTACCTAAAAAACGCATTAAAGCTACACTTACTAGAGCATTTAAGAAAATATTTACGCATATACATACATGTATCATTGAATTATATATGTTGTATGGATTCTTCAAATGAGAATCCGGTTAGTAAATATGTCGGGTATATACCGTATATGTGGACGGAAATAATAATCCCACATTGCATATGGGCAAATTTATCACATAAAATAAAAATGGGATTTCACCCTTATTAGTACTGAGGCCTTTTGGAGTTAAACCTCACCTACGCCCCAGAGGCAGTTAAGTCAGGGACAAAATCAATAGTAGTTGACATCCAGGCCCCCCCAACACAATATAAATAGATAAAAGATATCATGTCTCTATGTGTTGAGCTTTCTATATGGAAAAAGAGTTATGAAGGCATATCCTACCTCTCTGGCACCAGGAATTTCAAAGATAGATCTTGGGCTATCATCTGAAATATATGCAGCGTAGGCAGAGTCATAGATAATAATTGAGCCATTTTCCTTTGCAAACAATACAAGTTTCTCCAACTGGTCCCTTGTTGCAGCATAACCGGTTGGATTATTTGGAGAGCAGAAAAATATGACATCCGTTCGTGAAGCAGTGGATAATTCGGGAAAGAAATTGTTTTCAGGCCCACATTTCATGTATTCTATGTTCTTGTATTTCCTACTTTGCTCATGAAATTCGCCAGCCTGACCCATTATAACACTTGAGTCAATATATGCCTGTTGCAAGAAATCCATGTTAATTACTAGTTAGGTGAGTTCAAAGTAATGATGGAAATATGGAATCATCCCTTAAATAGAAGAATAAATATAGAATAAACATATTAGCTACTGCATTGAGTAAAAGATTCAGTCACAATTGAGTAAAACCACTCTTTTTTAGTATCTCCCATTCTTTCTATTTGTTCATGGATTCTTGATAACTTACCAAGTTATGAATTGATCACATTCTATTTGTTTCAATTTCCTGGTTTTTAGTTATAGCTAGCACCAAAAGCTGCAAATTATGATCATAAAGGAGTCGAGAAAAACAGAGCTTCAACAAATTACCGGAAAGGATGGGTCTTGCACTGCAATCCTGACATTTGATCCCAGAAGCATCTGCAAGGGAAATATTGAAATCAGGAATCAAGCACTAGTGCAAATTGACATAATTCACAAAGATAGAAATCTTGGGTTAGAAGAAAAAACAAATTTGAAGTTTGATTGACTTGAACCATAAAAAAAAAACACTTGGCAATAGCATTCCTTAATGGCTGTAGCCAATTATGAATGTTTTAGTACCTGAATGCGAGAGATGTCACATTGTGCGCCATCGGAAACAAAAACCTCAGTATCTTTTATCTCTATGTTTGGGTACAAATTCTCAGAAATAGCTTTCCTTAGTGCCTGTACATCGCATAGTAAGTCAACCAATTTTTCCAACAGCTTGATATAATGAAATTATAACCAACATATCCCAAAAAAAAAGTCTACTTGCAGTAAAAAATTATCGTATACTTGATATAAGGAAATTATAACCAACATATCCCACAAGAAACGTCTACTTGCAATAAAATTATAAGATAATGCAAAGCAATCGGTGGATGAGAATACCATATGGAAACAACTTATTTTTAGAACATTATTATTATTTTGGTAAATCAACCATACTTGTATAACAATACATAGAGTTGCAGAGTCTTTGGCGCTGTTTGGTTTAGAATCTGAAACTGTTCGTTGTTTTCAAAAACAAGAATTCTTAGGGAAGATGTTTGGTTCATGGGCTTTTGAAAAAATGGAAAACATGTTTTTAATCCAATCTTAAAATTTGTGAAGGAAACAAGAAAACGACAAAAATCTGTTTTCTTTGTTTTCTAAACACAAAACTGATCAAAAAGTTGTTTTAAAAATTTTGCTTTTTCAAAAATAGTTTTTTGATTTTAAACCAAACAGGCCCTTAGTTTTTCTTCCTATGTAGGCTGTAAAAACTCTTACTTCTCAGGAGCTCGACATGGATATACTATAGAATTGAAGGCACAATTGGAAGTTGATGCCATGCCACATACCAAAATTATAAAAGAAAAACGTGAAGAAAAAGCAGGACACTATAACTATGTTATCTAAACCCACGTTGGCATAATATGACATAAGAATTGGATGCCAAAAAAACAGACATGAATGGTGGTCAATAAGCCATCATGGAACAATAAAAACTAATCAAGCCAATGTTATAAATTCAGTTTAGGTTAAAAGAAACCTAGCAGATGGATTGAAATATCAAATAGCTTATCAAAGAAGAAAAGAATATTAGCCCGTACAAGTGCTATAATACCTTGTTGCCTTGTTCAGCTCCATACCCTTTGTAACCATCAGCTGTTGATAGTGCATGTGAATACTGCAATTACCACAATTTTCAACCACCCTTAAAAACATAGAGCAAATAATAAATCTTACTTAGCAGATTTATAGATGAACAAATGATGGGATTGCTATTTTTAGACATGTTCACATGCTTGTAGTCATTGATCTATGCAGATGAGTTATCTAGATATCCTCTGTGATACTTAAGAAAGAAGAAACTTTGAAGTTTTGAATTTTTGAAAACAAATCTACCCACCTCAAAGATATTTTAAAATATTGAACAAAGAAATCGATAATTAATATCTCCTTTTCTTCCAATTTTTTTTAACTATTAGTCATCTATTTTTAAAGGATTTTGCAGCACATATCCAAAATATTCTTTAAGGTTGGACATTTAAAATATGTAGCTGAACCAGAAAACCCAAGATAAGTTATGAAATTTTCATTCTCCCCCTCTATTTGCAACTTCCACTTTATTTATCAACTATTTCTTTTTGATAGATAAAAGAAAAAACAGATTCTTTTCACTGATCAATAGAAAACTTTTCGATATAAAGACATGTCAATATCAGAAGAAAGCCCCCAAGTATACATGCAATGTAGATTTTGTGTTCTAAGTCATGTGGGAAGTAGAAATTGAAACGACCAAACATCTCCTTCTTCTGTTTCTGGTAAGAATTCATATGGTTGCAATTATGTGGTATTTTCATCTAAATACCATATAACTGTTGAACCTAGACAATAGTTCTAAATTGCACTTGACCTTTCAGAGAACTGGCCAATTCCCAATGAAGAATAGACAAATGCGTCACAACAGCATGCCATACCTGAAAGCCCAGTTGAAAAGATTTTGTGCAGAAAACCTCCATCATATTATATAGAAAAACATATCCCCTCATGTACCTATCACAACCAATGGATCTCATCTCTTTGACCTTCGCGAACATTAATTGGGATGCTTTTTGTGCACCAACTATACATATATATACCTTCTTTTTTTCCTTAATGACTTTGTATTCAAATGATATTAATTTCCTGGAAACACTATCCATGAAGTCTCAAATCCTGAAATCTTATGGAAAAGTCCTAAGGAAGACAATTATTTTCCAATAGTTTGCCAAAAAAAAGAAAAGAGAGGACTGTAATAGACATGACAGAATATAAGAAATTACCATTAATTCTAAGTTGCTACTTACCTCAGCCATAGCTGATGCAATGATGTCTGGTATAGGCTCTGTAGTATCACCAATCCCCAGGCTGATCAATTGTGCATCTGGGTGCTTCTGAATATGTTCAAACTCACGCTCTCCAATCTGATTTAAGTGCAAAAAAAAAAAAAAAAACAAAAAAACAAAAAATAAGATGACAATAAGATAATTGGACATCACTGGTAAATTTGAGTGAAAAGCAACCATCGCATGGTCAAAATGACTGATGAACCAGAAAGCATATGCAAAGTGGCAAGTCGACCATCCATTGAAAGGGTGGTTCCACTTAGAAAATCTAGGAAACCAAACAAATGCCTAGATATAAAAAAATGAGCAATCTGATCAATAGGATTCTTCAAAGCAGTGTTAGTACAAGAAGTCATGCATACACATGCAAATATATTTGGACAAAAGATGTGTCTGATATCTACAAAATCTTTTTCCTTTAGTTATACGGGTGTCTTCCAATGACCTATCAAAAGGAGGATCCTGAATGCATTTTACAAGCATCTCAACTCAACTTAACTAAGCATTTTCCCAATTCCATGGGGTTGAATTTTACAAGCGCATAGAACAAATATAGTCATCAATTATAGTCTGCCAAAAAAGCTTACAAAAGGGACACATAAAGGGCTCAATATTGTCATATCAACTTAACGCAGGTATATGAAACAAAATGAACAAAAAAGAAGGCATAAGGAAAAAATTATTACTTGAATAAACTGGAAAACACATACCTCAGGAAATAAATATCCATTTCGCAGTTTCTCCATATTGACATTGCGTGGAACTTTTGTCCGACAAACTGTAATAACCAATAGCAAAAGTTATGAACAGAAAATGCATCTAGAATTTGAACAATGATGATAAACTTTTGAACATAGAAATTTAAATTGATCAGAAATATCCACACTATTAATTAAGAAATAACAAGAGCTCTAGGAATAGAACGTCACCAGTTCCAGTGAAACGTTTTTTGATAAATGTGAAGACTCCTCTCTTCTTGTGAACTATTGGACTACAAAATATTCAGAATATGAATTGGATTAAATAAGGGTCATGATATATACAAAGCTAATCATGAAAGAAATATACTACAAAAGCTTTGGGGCTTACCTATATTTTGTCATTCTACTATGAAATAACACAGCAGGATGCACACAAATGGATGGTGATAGTTGTGTTTGATACATTTTGGTTCCAAAATCTTTCTTGACAGTGTATACTAAACACTTGAATGAAGTTTAACTAGTAATACTAACATTATATATAATGCTCGGATGGAACAAGGAAATTTTCCATAGGGGGCCCATTTCAATGCATCAAGTATAGTAAAATAATAAAAAATAAAAATTGGAAGGGTCTCATATGATTAAGACAACTGTGTCTATAATCAAGTGAAGGCAAAAGCTTGGGAGTCCCGTCCCTCATGGATAAGAGGATTTATGAAGTAAACATTTGTAGAACTTAGGAGATGGAGGGGCCAATTTTCTCCACATGGCTTTCATTTTTGCACACAGATGGCATTACTCCATAGACCTTCCTTGATAAATTGTCCACCTCAGCATGATTCCATCTCAATTGTTGAGTAGGTAGGCCCACTAGATTTTCTTTGATGGTCAGCTACATAAAATACACACTTGTCGAAATCAAGATGTCCATATCATCATTTTTTATTTATTGACACAACTAAAAAGTTCATTGAATCAAAAAATTATTTGTCCATTTTCCACATTCTCACCTAATTCTCTCATATTTTGTACTCATTTTCTATGAATGTCTTAAATGCAATCGACGGAAATCCTATCATCGCACTTTCTATGAACCTACTACTTATTAATTTCCCAGAAAGCTCTTGTAAATTCTCCTGAAATACCCTTTTTCATACAACTACAAATAAGTGCAATACGAATAGAAGACTAAGTTGTTTAAGAACTACCAATTTCTAAAACTTCAACCCCTTCCCAAGAATGGCCTAAGTGATGCATTTATTTCAAAACATTGATATCCACAAATTACTAATGAAATTGCAGAGCCTGCTGGCACAAACACCTCATCAAAGCCTTCATGAACATCATATCATCTTAGACGCCCATGTGAGGACTGACTGCTGAAAGAACCTTTAACAAAATGGCATATTTGGTGGACTAAGGATTAATGTCAAAACGTGCGTCAGTCAATTAAGTTTCAGAAAGATGGTGACGCAACAGTACTTAATAAACCAAGTCAAATTTGGCACTCGACCATTACCTATACCACCTTTATTGAATCACTTCCACCACGTTTCATACAATCCCACCAATTATCCATGGATTCTAATGCCCACTACTGTGAAACTCCCACCAAATTATATTGAAGTTTCTCCGAACCCACGTCATAGAACCAAATTAAAACTAGTTATTGAAAAACTGCCACTAGTATTTGTACGATACTTTATGACTTAGACTTCAATTCCAACAGATGAAAAATGATTCCATATATATTATTGAACTGCAGTACCAATCCAAGATTGAAATGAGTAATCTGTCTTAGCATGTGTCAATGCTATTACTTTGTAAGTTTGCTTTTACTAAACACCATGCACGTAAATTCAGCAGAAAGAAGAAGAATGTGAACTCTATTGATTCTACCAAACACCATGGATTCTGTTCTCTACTGTTATGAAACTACCACCAAATTATATAGAAGTTTCATTGAACCCACATCGTCGTAGAACCAAATTAAATCTAGTTATTGAAAAAAGGCCACTACTTCTAAACCAGTATATCTTACTTTATGATTATAAAGTTCAATTTTCCAATAGATGACAGATGAGTTTCACATACATCATTGAAACATGCTAAAGATTCAAGATTGAAACAAGCTACGTGTCTTTCTAAGTTTGATTCTACTAGTCACTATGCACATAAATTCAAGTATTCAACTTCTTAGAAGAAGAAGAAGAAGAATGTGAAATATTGATTCTACTTAAAACCATGGATTTTGTTTTGTACTGTTGTGTAATTACCACCAAATTAAATTGAAGTTTCATGGAACCCACATCATAGAGCCAAATTAAATTTAGTTATTGAAAAACTGCCACTACCTCTATACCTTACTTTATGATATATAATTAAAGTTCAATTTTCCAATAGATGACAGATGAGTTTCTCATACATTAATGCTAAAGATTTAAAATTGAAACAAGTTGTGTCTTTCTAAGTTTGATTTTACAAGTAGATATGCGTGTAAATTCAAGCATTCAATAGCTAGAAGAAGAACAAGAAGAAAAATGTGAACTATTGATTCTACTGAACACCATGGATTTTGTTCTCTTCAACTTTGATTTAGTAGATTCAAGTCATAGTTGATCTAATAAAGTTTTACACTAGCTATTAGCTACCTAACGCAATCCTCTTCCTTTATTCGGGCTTGGGACCGGATACATTTAAAGATATGTAAATATACTCAGCATAAACAAAGTTATGGATTTTGTTCTCTACTTGTGAGAAATTACCTCCAAATTATATTGAACTTTCATCGAACCCACGTCCTCTGACCAAATTGAAATCTAGTTATTGGAAAGCTGCCACTCATTCTATATCTTAGTTTATGATTATAAAGTTCAATTTTCCAATTGATGACAGATGAGTTTCACATATATTATTGAAACATGCCACAGATTAAAGATTGAAATGGACAGAAATTCAATGGGAAGAAGAAGAAGAAAAAGAATGTGAATTATTTCAACTTCAACACATGAATTTGAATTAGTCTCAAAGCAACCCATTGGTTTTCACAACATACAAATTGGAAAACCATCCCACTACAAACAAACCCATCACCTACAATTAAGATTACAATATTAAAGACTACCCATAAACCATAACTGATCTCTAAATTCAAACAATATCCAAAAAAATAAGAGGACAAAGCAAAGACTTCAACTATATATGCCTTGAGTTCAACTGATACCCAATAAGTTTTTTTTTTTCAAAAAAAAGAAAATCAAAGTTCACAATAATCCACCATTCAACTCTGAAATGAAACAATATATACCCATTGAATATCATACTTTTCAATGCATTTTCATTAACAAAACACAAAAAATTTTAGGACCCATGACCCAACAACCCCTTTTCCTCCAAAGAAAAAAAAAAGGAAAAAAATAATAATAAGCAGGAGATGGAATTCAAATCCCAGAATTGGGTTCTCAGTCATTTGGGTTTTTTTTAAGAAAATAAAATAAAATAAAGAAAAAGAAACATAGTTCAGACTGAAGCAACGAAATCTACGTGACGTAGAGGATAATAATGGGAACAAATTATTAATTAAGAAAATAAAAACAGGAATAAGTAAAGGGCAGAGCAAGCATGGGACCCGATTGTGTTGCGATTCCACCATGACTTTTAAGGACAGGGAAAGGGCGAAGTTTGCATATAAGACAACGGTCCAAAACTTCTCAGTTTGTCGTCTGCTGCCTCGCACCCGCCGCCTCCAACTTCTTCAACTGTTCGGCACCCTTCTTTTAAAATATTCTAATGTGAATAGCCGTCACATAGATATTTCTTTAGATAAATTTAAATTATACAACATTAATTTGTAGGTGTAAAATTTTTAATCCTTTTAAAATTATATATATATATATAATATAATATTATCAATAAGAATACTTAAAAAGTAGAGCCTTTTTTTTCTACTCAAATTATTCTTAAAAATTTATTTTTAAAAAATAAATTTTATTGTCAATAGAACTTAAATAATAATTTTTCAATTGCACCACGTATTTTTTCAAACCACACCAACTTATTATTATTACAAGAATATCCTCCTATAGAATTACTTTATAAGATCTAATCTTTTAAGAATTACATTTATATCGAAAAGCTTTTTATTTTTGCTTACCTACCTATGGATGCACTTTTATTTTAATTTTCTTAGACTTAAAAGAGAATAGATATATTAAAATTATATAAAAAAAAACTCAAATTGACAAATTCAAGAACTATGTTTTATTTAATTTTTATTTTAATAAAATAAATAAAATAATTTTTTTAAAAATTAGAAGAATAAAAAACTTGCATTCGACAGTTTTTCAACCTTATAATTATTTTATTACCTTCTATTTGAATATCATTAAATCATGTTGAATAAATAATTTTAAAATTTAAAGAATAAAAAACTTAAATTATCAAATTCTTGTTATCTATTATTTTAATTTTTTGTACTCTTTAATTTAATTTTTTAAAATAAAAAAGAAAAATATTTTAGTTATTTTATTTACTATTTACTATTTTATTTTAGATTTAAAAATAAAAGTGAATAAATATTCAGAATTAAAGAATAAAAAATCTAATTTGACAAATATATTAACCAAAGAAAGTTACAAAAAAGGTAGAGGAAAGACTTTAGTAAAAGAAAAAAATATATTTAATTCCATGAATACCATCCAAAGTGTGATTATAACATTTTAGAAGGATGGGTACAAATGAGAAACAAAAAATTGTGAAAAATAAATAAATGTTGGTCTTAAAAGAGTTAGTGAGAAAAAATTGTGGGTGCATTTAGAGGCACCCATCCTGTAAATATATTTCTATTAAGAAAAAGGCAATTTTACCCTTTAACATATTGTTTAGTATTCAACTGCTAGCATAATGGTAACCAGTGATCAAAAAATTATCAAAGGTACTAGATTTTATAGATCTTTCCTTCTTCTTTTTTTTTCATCATTTTTCGCTCAAATTAATATTTGAATAAAAAATTTATGATTATTTGTAGTTATAGATGATCACTTACTTTTTACCAATAGATAAATTAATTTATAGATAGATTGACCAATCGTTGTACTTATATGTAGCATTCAACAGTCACCGAATCAAAAATTGATTACCAAGACATAACTGAATGTATTATGTTTTATTGATTTTTCCTTCTTCTTTCAACTTCTTTTAAAATTGTTGAAATCAAAGTTTGAATGAAAAATTATGATCATTTAAAGTTATAAGTTTAACTAAATAGGTAAACTAGTTTACCAACTGATTGATTGATTGGTTGATTGTCGATCAATTAGTTGATCATTAGTTAATTAATTAAATAAACGATCCTTTAATTTTAAATTACTCTGATTTTTTTTATCCTAACCCCAATTTGAGGACTTAAAAGGCATTAAAAAAAGATAAAAAGATATACAAAATCTAATGCCTCATATAATTTTTCAATATCTGGTTTTTGATACCATGGTTGTGGGCTACTACATAGCATCTAAAGGGTGAATTTCCTTTTTAACCTTAGCAAAAAAAATTACATTTTTTTACCTTACCAAAAAAAAAATTACTTTTTTATTAGCCATCAAACTAGCAATTTGAATGTTAAAAAGTGATTGTAGATATTAAGTTTTGTAGATCTTTTCTTTTTGTTTCTATCACATTTTAATTGTCAAGTCAAAGTCTAAAAAAAAACATTTGGACCATTCGAAGATAAAACAATCAATTAATAATTGATCAACAATTAACTAATCAGTCAATCAATAGGTAAACTAAGTTACTTATCAAAAAATTAATTTACTATCTAGTTAGGAAAGTGATATATAACTTTAAATGTTCATTAACTTTCTAATTCAAACTCCGTTAATTTTGAGCAACTTAAAAGACATTAGAAAGAAAAAAAGGAAAGAATTACAAAATCCAATACTTTCTATCATCATATGGACAGAACTATCTACAAAACCAAGTATCTTTGTTCAACAGTTGCAAGTCTGGAAAAATATGTAGTCAAGACTTATTTTCAAATTTTTAAGATTAATTCAAAAAGTTTTAGGACCAAAACTCTAAAATCCCATAGTCATATGGACAGAACTATTTAAAAAATATATAATTACTTGTAATTTAAATGTCAACTTAGCTGTAAAAATGTAGTTAAGAAAAAGCTAGTTAAGTTGAATTATCTCTTTAAATTTTCATCAAGTTGAAAATTCCCTGTACAATATGTTCAATGCCTAAATGTTCTATTGTGTTCGATCTATCTAATAGGTCATTTTTCTTCTAACCCAATACATGTGTCAGTCCTCAAGATAAAAGGAATGTCCTCCATTAGATCTATAATATCCATATGTCATTTGCTACTCTTATTTTAACCTCCTTTTTGAAAGTGGTATACTACCTATTTTAACTTTATAGTTTTATTTCTATAAAGTAATAATATACTATAAATCACAAATTGTTAAAAGAAGAAGAATGCCTTAAAAAAATATAGATAAAAATAATTAAGAGACAAAGCAAGAACAAAGGAAAACTAGGGGAAAATAGGAAGCGACATTTTTCCAACAGGGCAACAAGAAAAGGCCCTATCAGAGTTCTAACCCAACCTTTCCGCCTCGTACCAAAACAAGTGGTCGCCGCACCAGTGGCCGAAACTTTTAACCCTGGCCATCGGGGTTTTCAAAATCAGAATAGAGGAGATGAGAATGGCAGGGGCGACTGCTGAAATGGAAGAGGTGGTGGCCAGCAATAACAATAGCAACACCACCAGCAGAACCAACAACAAACACCTTACCACCAAAGGCAAGCTTGTTACAATTGTGGCCAACCTGGTCACTAGAAAATGTTCTCTTCCCACCCACCTCAAGCACAACAACCAGCCCTAGTAGCAGTCCAACAGGCACCACCTGCTACACCTGCTCAGTCGAGATAGAAGCAACAGAACCAGGGGCAAAGGCAACAAGGAAGAGCCTATGTAATCTAGGCATTTAATTTAATTTTTAAAGTTCTAGGTCTTTAAAATTAATGTTTCGAAGGTGGTATCAATCCCTATGGGTTCGATTTGAAGGTGCTACAATTGCCTTGTACACTTGTACGTATATTTTTCTCAACAAGTTTTTGGAGCCGCTGCCAGGGGATTGGTGCTAAAAATTACTTTTTATTGATCTTCAGTTTAATTTTCTTAAATTAGGGTTTTTCATGATCAAAAACATCTACTTAGGATTCCTTATTGTTGTTCATATAGAAACATACCTTCGGGTTAGAAATTGCATTAGTTAGGGTTTTTGCATTGCATGCTTATTCGATAAGATTTTGTTTGCAATCAAAATTTCATAAAATAATAGTAAAAGGGTACGTTTCCTAGTAACATTGAATTTTGAAAGGTAGGTAGCTTTTCTACTCTGGGAGTCAGATACTTAAACGGGACCTTTATGACCACACCCCACCACTTCTCCTCACCTAGTCAACTGGTTTGAAACATCGGGTTGGAGGTTTATGGCATTTTCCATAGGAGCTGTATCGTTATTTTTAGGTGTGAGTCAGAGCCATTAATTTCATTGATTTTTGGAGTTGTGTGCTAGTGTCGCGACACTTGACCGGGTGACGTCACTACCGGCACAAAACCCCATAGAATGTCACTCCAAGACAAAACCTGAGGCCCTGCTTAGCTTCTACCTAATACACAATAATACCTATACATTACCATTCAATCTGTATTTGACATCATATAATTGAATCATAAAATTATCCAAAAACCCATCATCATAGATCATTGTCCTGTATAATCCGCACCTAGTTCAATACATATATAAACACCTGTATAATCACGTATCTACTCCCCAAAATATAAGTCATGCACATGTACCATATACACAACGCATCTATGTGATAGATATGCACAATATTTTCATGTGATAGTTATTTACATAATTAAAAAGAACAAAAGAATCACATAACCCGTCCCTATCTGCTCACATGAATCCAAAGAAGTGGAAGGCTGTCATCGGCGATCTAGGCCTTGCCCTTATCTTTTGGATATGAACCTGAGAAAATAGGGAAAAGGGGTAAGCTTCAAGTCCAAAGAAATATTCTCACAATCATCACCATATATGCATTTATAAAAACATGTATGCAATAGAAGAAACATTTATAAATATAGTGGATCAATTTAAGATAACATAATGGATCAAACTAAATCAAGTAAATCATGCATAAGTTTTTCCAGAAAACGAGTAAACACCTCAACCGAGGTCAAATCCAGATAATTCTGCCTATGTTTTCCCCTATTTTGCTACTATAGGGGATGACTAGAACAAAATATCCATTTTCAACCCTTCTACCCTTACATTCTTCACAAAGGAATGCCCATAGCTACGAAGTACTAATCCAAGTAACACCAGTGGAACGTTTCCTCGAATAACAAGTAAATAGAATGGTAATCCACTCCTATGTATTTAATCCAAAAATACCCAAGGCAACCCAATGTCCAAAACCATTTTCATGATCATAAATTCCATGCACATATATCATAAATGCATACATTTTAACAATTCAATCATATATATAAAATTCCATAAATGGAGAATAAAAGTGAGGAATACTCACAACCAATCCAAAAGTCAACCACTTAAGCTACACAAATTCCCAATTTGATCAATCCAATTCAAAGTCTTGAAACAAGCATAATTCACACATTTTGATTAAATTCAAGTCTCCATGCACATACAAATATAAACGCAATTTAAATCCCAAATTTCCTCTATCCAATTCTCAACTCAAATTCCAATTAAGTCAACTCAAAATACATCAAAACTACCAAAAATTGGATTAGAAGCAATAAATACACTTGCAACCCTCTAGAATTTCCATCAAAACCCACATGCATGCTAAATTCACAAATTACAACATTGTTTCATCAATTTCCATGAATTTCATCATTAAAACAAGCAAACTACATCCAATCATGGAGATCCAACTCAACATCACATGGTTAGAGTTTCAAATTTTGAAACCCTAACTCAAATCCCAATTCAAGCACATGCATGTCACTCCAAAATACAATCTCTAGCTAGAAATTATCAAGAGAGGCCAAGATATGAAGAATTTAGGGTAAAACTTTTACCTTTGGAGCCAATTCACCAAGTCCTAGCGCCACTCCTCCAAATCCCCTCTCTTCTCCCGTTCTTCCTCTTCTTCAAATGATGAGAATGAAAAAGATTTGAGGTTGATTTCTTTTTATGTTAGCGCTAAGCCCACCAATTTGTGTTTTTAATAAAATTTGTCCAGATGCAAGGAGCGTGCAATACCCCTAGTTTACACACAAAAAAAAAATTGGCCATTGCCCGAACATTTGGGTAGTTTGGGACGGTGCTCGAAGGTTCGTGCATGTCATTTTCTATAAAATGGGCCCCACCCCCTCCTCATTTTCACACCAAAACTCCTCATCTCTATTTCCTTGAGCACTCTCTCTCTTAGAGACTCTCCACTGGTACGGTGCGGAGCCGCTGCCCGGCAAAAAGTGCGAAACATCAAGTGTTCAATCCGAAGGTGAGGAACAAAACATAAGTATGCGTGTCTTATGAATTTTCATAAAGTTTTCATTCATTTATCATTATGTCTATTATTCATTTACACTGCATTATTGTGTATAATGTTCATACATGTAAGAGTTGTGCCTTAATATTTGGAGTCTATGTATTACATTGTTACTACGCCAGATTAGTGGTCAATTTGACTCAACCAAACTTAGTCTTGTCCTCAGTAACTTTGAATAGTAAACGTGAGGCAACTTGTTGCTCTAGAAGACTTGGTATTTAAGCGGGACCTCGTGTTCCCACCTCTCGACCTGGAGACTGGTCTGGTTGGTTCATTTGAAAGCTATCTGCTTGTATAAGTGATACTGGACATCCTAATAGTGCACGTGGTGATGCCGACCCTGATAAGTATCTTCAGACGTTGCCAAATCCTATCTGATATTAGGAAAAACTGGACCCACACATGCATAGTCATCATACATGAAAGAAGAACCACCTAGGGACGTAAGTGGTTTGCGATCTATGGAATAGTTATTGTAGCAATTGTGCTCACTATCATTGATGTTTCCCCTGGAGATGGACGTACAATGTGAACCTAGGATTACCTGGGGATGGACATCTGGAGGTGTTTGGGCCCTTAATTTGTACCCCTTGCTTATTTATTAGGGAGATTTTGGGAGGATGTTCCCTCAATTACATTTTGTATAAAATACATTCTGAAATTAATGAAATCAGATTTGTACTCAAATTGTGCACCTGCGCACTCGGTAACTGTTATAATGAATTTGCGCCCCGCCTGTGAGTGTCTCACCGGTTTAGGCACGTCCGGGCGGGGTGTTACATTTAATGGTATCAGAGCGAAAGGTCCACGGCCAGCCCAAAGCCACCACTTAGAAGAAAAAAAAAATTAGATATATATATATATATATATATATATATATATATAACTATATAGTTATATATAGTTAAGATTTATAATATATATATATAATTTGTTGCTAATAAGAAATTTAGATGAAATACTGACATAAACAATAAGAAGAAAATAAAAAATATTCTCCAACGGGCAAAACATAAATCTTAAAAATTTCAGGAATATATTTTTGTGCACTTCACAAGTTTTATCTTCCTTTCAGCAAGATAATGGCCGCTAGTGAATGAACGACTTCCAGTAGTCTAGAACAAGTTTCCACAAGACTTACGAAACTTTACAAACGAAGGTTGTGTTAATGAGGAATATAGACATGAAGAATCCTCGCCTTCGTCCTTTTCTCCACGACAAACTCGCAAAGCTGGGGTAGCTGAACATAACTAATGTTGAGGGTTTTGTCTCCCTTAACTTGGTAAGGTTGTTTTACGACAACATGAGTGTTGTGGGATTCCAGGAGGAAGGAATAAGCCCTACTTGGAGACACAAGTCAGAGGAATGAAAGGAACCCAGACCCAAACAATGAACAACCCACTCATCAATGGGTCATAGAGGAAGAAATATTTGGGAATCAAGAAGGAAATGTTGGCCAAACCAACCCAGATTTAGGCAGACAGGGAGTTTCAGTAAATCCACCTTTCTAGAACCCCCCGGCCCAAGGGAATACGACGTCTCAAGGGTTTTCGACTCAGGAAGTACCTTACCACCTCAATTTTGGGCGACACCGAACTTCGGAAGATTGGATACCCCAACGAGTCATTAGTCATTTTTTGCAAAACCTTCCGACTCAAGCAAATCCAGACTTCCAAGAAGTTTCGGTAAGGGAGACCTCTCTTGGCCAACACCAGAAGGTTATCCACCAGTGACTAGACCTGCCAATCAAACCAACTACCCTCCACCAATGGGTCAGCTATTCGGCCAACCCTCCACCTATGGGACAACCGACTTACCATCCATTAATGGGACAACCTAGGGGGACAACTAGCTAACCCAGATGTCCTGTTACAGTTTATGATGTCTTGTGTCATTAAAACGCGTGATGGGTAAAGAGTTTTGATGAATCAGATGCAAACCTTAGAAGGATGGCAGAACGCCTCTCAACCTTTTTCTAGTAGTCACTCCGCAACTAGTAGGGGAACTAGGCAGAACATAAGGCAGGGAAGTTAGGAAAATTACTGGCATTGTAAAATTTTTCTTTCTATGAATGAAATGTTTTGTTTGAGACCATGTTTGGTGGGTCAACTTACAACCATTATTTTTTTTTGTATTACTAACTTTGGGGTGGTATGAGACACAACAAAATTGGAAGATACCAAATAAAATGTGGAAGTAAGAAAACCCATGACCTTGTGTGGAAAAACATCTGGGGAAAGTTGAATTACTAACATTATCACTAAGTTTACACGGTATGGGACGAGTAAACTTGGACAATACTATTAGTGAACTCCTCTCCAGCCGATGTTTTGTAGAGACCGTGTTCATACAACTTAACTTGGTTGAACCACTTATTATCAAATTCATGTAATATGGGACACACGAATTTGGATAATAGTCGAAAAGACTAAGGAAAAGAGTTTGAACACATAAGAATGCGATATAACGTTAGACCAGGGCATTTTCCGAGGCTAATCTTAGAATCTCTATGATTCGTATGAATTTTCAAAAAGGTAAGTATGTTCACAAAAACCAAAACCAAAATATTTGAAATACTTTCAAAATTTATACTTATTATATAAACATTCCAACCTTGTTTTGTTCCAGGGCCAAACATACGAGGCACATAAGATTCTTTGATTCCTCACCAAAACCTTACACCATACCTAGAAAAATAGGTGGTTTTATATTTGCAGAACTCTTAAATCTATGAATTGCTGAGAATATCATATCACTATACTTGGCTACATATCATGAGAAAAATTCCTGAAAGAAGAGTTCTATTTTCTCCTTGCCAGTGAGAAAATGCAACCTAGAAGAAGAGGAAGGCCACATATCGTTCGTCCAACAGAGGAGGCACCTCTTGAGACACTGAATTAGGAACCGTCACCTCCAAGGACAAAGTAAGCCACATAGGACAGTGCCACCACTTCAGGACAGACAGTGCCACCTCAACTTACACCCTTCACCATGCCTCTAAGCATGGAACACTTTGTAGCCGGATTCATTGAGGCGATGAAGACAACTGTATAAATGGTCATTCGTGAAACAACGACTAATCAGGTGATCACCATTCAAGCACCTGCTAGATCTGATTTGGACTGCCAAACCGATCAGATCACAAAATACAAAAGGCTCCAGCCCATCACCTTTTCGGGGCACCCCAGACACTGATGAGGCTAAAAAATGGCTGGACGAGTCTAAAAAGGCTCTTGAGGCTATGAGAGTCAGCGATGGCAGAAAAATTCCTCTAGCTTCATACCAACTCGTTGGTGGAGCTAATCTTTGGTGAAAAAATAGTGAAGGAGAACCCAAGGGTTAATGTGACAACTATGACTTGGATAGAATTTGAGTCATCGTTCGTTGATAAATATTTCCCTAGCGCCTTGAAGAGGCAAAAATGCCAGGAGTTTGCAAGGCTCTATCAAGGCAGCATGACGGTTCGAGAATATGCTGTAGAGTTCACAAAATTATCAGTCTTCTCTCTCTCCACAATCTCTACGGAGCGAGACAAGACTGAAAAATTCTTTAATGGCTTCTAACCTGACATTCTCTAGGCCCTGGATTTCTTAGAGCTTAAGAACTTTAGGGAACTCGTAAATATGGCCATGAACTACGAGTATGAGAACCTTGATCAAGAACAGGGAAAAAATAGGGAAAAACGGGCTGCAACTTTTTTCCAACAGGGCACTCAGCAGGGCAACAAAAAGAAACCCTATTTTAATCAAAACCCAGCCCTGCCAGCTCCCATGCAAAAACATGAGGCCACTGCACCTGTAGCTGAAACTTCTAACCCTGGCTAATAGGGTTTTCATCATCATAACAGAGGAGGTTGCAATGACAGGGGTGGTCGCCGCAATGGCAATGGCAGAGGTGATGGCTAACAACAACACAGTCAGCGCGACCAACAGAACCAACAACAAGCACCTTAACATCAGAGGCTGATTTGTTACAACTGCGGCCAGCAGGGCCATGTAAAAAGCCTTTGTCCCCACTCTCTACAACCGCAGCAGCCAGTTCCTGTATTCCTAGTCCAACAAGCCCCACCTGTTGTTAACGCCCAGCCCAGGCAGAATCAACAGAACCAGGGGCAAAGGCAACAGGGCATAGCGTATGTTGTTGCTCAACAACCCCTTCCAGACAACAATGTAGTAGAAAATACATTTTCTTTGTTTAATACAATGGTGCATGTCCTGTTTGATTCGGGTGCTACGTACTCTTTTATAACTTCTGCATTGGTAAGATATTTGGGGTTGCAACCTGAACTCATAGACATCACAATCTGTGTCTCAACACCAATAAGATCTGGTACTGATGTGAAAATGAAGTGTTCTAGATGTGAACTTCGAATGTCAGAACAAATAATTCATGTAGATCTCCTAGTGATTGACATAGAAGACTTCGACATCATCATCGGCATGGATTGGCTAGCACCACTAAATGCTAAAATCGATTGTTTGAAGAAGCAAGTTCAATTAACCTTACCCAATGGGGAGTTTGTCAAAATTCAGGGAACCCGAAAATAGATACACAACTCTACTGTCGTACTCCTTAAGGCACAGCTCCGGGCCCTATCCCTTGGTGATGACAATGAATCATCATCACTATACCCTCTTGAAGTACATGATATCCCGGTCATATCTTAATTCCCAACGATTTTTCTAAATGACCTTCTTGGTCTACCTCCAGTTTTGGAATTCAATTTTGAGATCAAACTCATACCTGGAATTGAACCCATCTCCATCCCACCATACAAAATGTCCAACATCAAGCTTGTCGAGTTGGAAAAACAGCTGAAGGAATTAGAGAAGGCAGTCTTCATCAGAAAAAGTTCATCACCCTAGGGCGTTCTAGTTCTATTCATTCAAAAAAATGATGGTTCGTTACGACTTTGCATCGACTATCGCAAGTTGAATAACGCAACCATCAAGAACAGATACCCATTGCCCATAATCGATGACTTATTCGACCAACTTAGAGATGTCAAATACTTCTCTAAGATTGATTTACGATCCGACTGTCATCAACTCCTGATCAGAGAGTCAGACATAAATAAAACGGCTTTCAGAACTCGGTACGATCATTACGAGTTCTTGGTCATGCCATTCGGCCTAACTAACGCACTTGCAGCGTTCATGGATACGATGAATCCTATCTTCAGACCATATTAGATCGATTTGTAGTGGTCTTTGTAGATGATATATTGGTGTATGCACCAACAGAAGAAGACCATAAGACTCATCTGAGGATTGTTCTCCAGACCTTAAGAAACCATCAATTATATGCAAAGTTAAGTACGTGCGAATTTTGGGCGAAAAGAGTTCAATTCCTAGGTCATGTGGTTTCAGGCAATGACATTAAAGTAGATCCTTCAAAAGTTGAAGTGGTATTAAACTGGAAGCAACCTACCACTGTTACTCAAATTCGAAGTTTTCTCAGTTTGGCTGGCTACTACAGACATTTCATCAAAGACTTCTCCAAGATTGCCGAAGCTATGACCAAACTTACTCGGAAAGACATACGATTCATCTGGAATGCAACCTGTGAATCGTCATTTCAGGAATTGAAAAAATGCCTCACAACAGCACCAGTACTAATTACTCTAAGAAATAGAGTTGGATTTTCACTATACACCGACGCCTCTCTCCAAGGCTTAGGTGTAGTACTAATGCAAGATGGTCAAGTTGTTGCATATGCTTCTAGGCAACTAAAGAAGACTTGGAACTTGCAGCTATCGTATTCGCACTGAATTTATGGCATTACTACCTATATGGTGAACGGTTTGAGGTCTTTTGGGACCACAAGAGCCTCTAGTACATCTACACTCAAAGATACCTAAACCTCCGCCAAAGACGATGGTTGAAATTTTTGAAAGATTATGACTTTCAGCTCCAATACCATTCGGGAAAAGCCAACGTTGTGGCTGATGCCCTGAGTAGAACATCTTATGTTGTTGCTTGTACTCTCAACTTCGAACTGGGGAAGTTGGCTATGGAGATGGAGAATTTTATTTTACAACTTTTTGAGGAGGGAGGAAGATCACGACTCTCCCAATTATCAACCAACTCTGAGCTTATTCGAAAAATTTCAGCTGCTCAAGCCAACGACTCCATGTTAATGGAGAAAAGAAAACTCATCCTCAACGGAGAGAACCTTCCCCACTGGTTAGTCTCCAATGACGGGGCAGTTTTCTACAAAAAATTGCTCTTCCTACAGAACAATCCTGAAGTTCGAAAAAAAGTGCTTACTGAAATGCATTGCTCGAGGTTTGCTATGCATCTTGGGGGAGACAAAATGTACAAGGATTTCAAGCGACAATTTTGGTTCTTTGGAATGAAAAAAGCTATTGCAGACTATGTTGCTTGATGACTTGTTTGCTAACAAGTAAAGGCGGAACGCAGACTTCCTTCTAGCCTTCTCTAGCCCTTACCTATTGGAGAATGGAAGTGGGAGAACATAGCAACGGACTTTGTTACTGCCTTACCCCGAAATATTAAAGGGCAAGATGCAATTTGGGTTATCATTGATAGACTTACAAAGTTTGCACACTTTTTACAAATAAAGTTCACGGATAACCCCGCCAAGCTAGCCGAATTATATGAAAAAGAGATCGTACGCCTCCATGGCATACCACTCACGATTGTCTCTGATCGAGACCCTCGATTCACATCAAAATTTTGGCAAAGCTTCCAGAATAGAATGGGCTCCAAGATTACCATGAGCATAGATTTTCACCCACAGACCGACAGGGCAGTCAGAGCATTTAATCCAAATTTTGGAGGACATGTTACGATGTTGCATATTGGATTTTCATGACGGATGGGAAAAACACTTACATTTGGCTGAGTTTGCATACAACAATAGCTACCAATCGAGCATTGGCATGGCACCATATGAGGTTTTTTATGGTCGCCCTTGTAGATCTTCGGTATGCTGGTTAGACATGGCAGATCGACCGCAATTAGGGCTAGAATTAGTTCAAGAGACTTCTAAGAAGATCAAATTAGTAAAAGAGGGACTTCGTTCAACACAAATTTGACAGAAGAGCTATGCCGACAAGCAGAGAAAACCTCTAGAATTTGACAAGGGGGATTTTGTTTTTCTAAAAGTCAAACTTACAAGAGGTGTCAAATGCTTCGGGATCAAAGGAAAGCCCTCTCCACGATATATCGACCCACTTAAGATCATCGAACGTATTGAAAAACTAGCCTTTCAATTATCCGTTCCCTCATCCATGCTAAAGTTCATGACGTTTTTCATGTACCCATGCTTCGAAAATATCGTCCTGATCCTTCACATATCATCCCTCTGGTCGAAGTTCAGGTTGAAGAAGGAAACAAATATCAGGAGAGAGCAATACACATTTTGGATAGGATAACTCAAGAACTGAGGCAACGTAGCATTCCACTTGTAAAAGTACTCTGGGATCACCACGGAGTAGAAGAAGTAACTTGGGAACTTGAAGATAAAATTAAACAGAAATACCCCGAATTGTTTCCTAGTAATATTTGATGACGTGATACATTGTACTATTTCACTAATCAATGAAATTATGAAACTTCCTTTACAATGTCTCAATATATCGTTTCATTTAAATAACCATGTAGATGTCTGAAAACAACACAGATGGGAGTAATTAACCATACAAGCCATGGTCTGCTTGGCAACCAGGGGAGAGTCTTTCAAGTTCAGAAACAAACCACAATTTCTTTGCATCACCAACTCCCTCGCCTCAGCGACAACGATCCCTATCACCAGAGCGCGTATGGCTATATCGTAATAAAATTGCCCGAAGCAATCCAGGCCCCTCATCTTGGCAGGATCTCCTACAAAAATTACCAGGAGGACGAATTCGGGCAACTGCACGTAAAAATATTTCGCCACTCATCTTACCTCCCCTGAAACGCTGCAACTTGCAGTGCCTTGCACCACCATCGGTCAGACAAATGTTGCAACCTTTTGCGAACGAATTAGATTCCATTTGCTCACCATTGTTTGATGATGTCAAGGATTTTACCGGCCAGAGTATAATTCAAGGATCTTACCAGCAATACCCTGATCTAATGAATGATGACCAAGGTAGTGAATCTCACAAAGACAACAATCATGACTACATGGATTGAAATTTTGAGGGCGAAATTCTTTCAAGGGGGGTAGAGTGTAATACCCCTGGTTTACACAAAAAAAATAAAATTGGCCATTACCCGAAAGTTCAGGCAGAAACCCAAATGTTTGGGACGATGCCCGAACCTTCGGGGCTTTAACCTTCAGACATGTCATTTTCTATAAAATGGGCCCCTCCCCCCTCCTCATTTTCACACCAAAACTCCTCATCTCTCCTTCCTTGAGTACTCACTCTCTCTCTCTCTTGAGACTCTCCACTGGTATGGTGCAGAGCCGCCACCCGACAAAGAGCACGAAACATCAAGTGTTCAATCTGAAGGTGGGGAACAAAACATAGGTTTGCGTGTCTTACGACTTTTCATAAAATTTTCATTCATTTATCATTACGTTTATTATTCATTTACACTGCATTACTGCATATAATGTTCATACATGTCATTGTTGTGCCTTAATATTTGGAGTCTATGTATTACACTGTTACTACAACGGATTAGTGGTCAATTTGACTCAACCAGACTTAGTCTTGTCCTCAGTAACTTTGAATAGTGAACGGGAGGCAACTTGTTACTCTAGAAGACTTGGTATTTAAGCGGGACCTCATGTTCCCACTTCTCAACCTGGAGACTAGTCTGGTTGGTCCATTTGAAAGCTATATGCTTGTATAAGTGATGCTGGACATCCTAACAACGCACGTGGTGATGCTGACCCTGATAAGTATCTTCAGACGTTGCCAAATCCTGTCTGATATTAGGAAAGACCGGACCCACACATGCATAGTCATCATACATGAAATAAGAACCATCTAGGGACGTAAGTGGTTTGCGAGCTATGGAATAGTTATTGAAGCAATTGTGCTCACTATCATTGATGTTTCCCCTGGAGATGGACGTACAATGTGAACCTAGGATTACCTGGGGATGGACATATGTACGTGAACCCAGGGCGATGAACGATCACAGAACCATTACGAGACGATGTTATGCATACATTCTTGTTAAGCCACGTTGTATTGTTTATGATGCTATGTTGTGTATATGTGATGTTTGATTATGAAGACTTCTTTATTAATTGTCATATTCACGAACTATTTTACCCACTGGGTAATAGCTCACCCCGTTGTTAACCATTTTTGTAGGAGTCTAGGGTAGATTGGGTGGAGGTGTTTGGGCCCTCATTTTGTACCCCTTGCTTATTTATTAGGGAGATTTTGGGAGGATGTTCCCTCAATTACATTTTGTATAAAATACTTCTAAAATTAATGAAATCAGATTTGTACTCAAATTGTGTACCAGCGCACTCGGTAACTGTTATAATGAATTCGCGCCCCGCCTATGAGTGTCCCGCCTATTTAAGCGCTTCTGGACAAGATGTGACAGACCGTGCTTCTCACCATTCCTGAGAAATCATGTTCTTGGTTCGTGCTCAGAGGAACACGCTTCTTCTTTAAGGAGCGTGCTTTTCCAAAACCTGCTAAGAATTCACTCTCGACCTTCACTCAAAGGAGGGCACTGCTCTCTACAGGAGTGCGCTTCTCTAAGCCTTGATGAGATTCTGGCTTTTAGCCAACACAAGGAGCGTGCTGGTCCACTATAGGAGCGCACTTCTCCTGCTTATTTCTTGAATTTTACACTTTAACACATCTCCGCAACATACCAAACACTTCCACAACATACTAAACATGGAAATACACTCATACATGAACAAATACATATAAAATACACATCGAGTACCTACACAAGCATTTAGAGTAGAACAATTCACGTCATCATTACGTTTGGTGAGAATTTGGGTCGTACAGCTAGTATCACTAGGTTTGTTTTGTTGATTGCGTTAAGTTTAGGTCCATATTAGGTTCAGTCATTGTTTAGTATGGGTCTCAGTTGTTTGAATTTAGGGTCTTTTCTCATCTGTCCAGTGTAGGTCTAGATTAGTTTAGGTTGATGCCTTATTTAATGGCTTGGGATCCATCATATAACCTTTATAATGAGGACTGTTCGATATGTTTAAGCCTAACCCATCATAGTGGTCTTTGTCCAAATAGTTCATCTTATTCGGTGTATCATTGGGATCAAGCATATTGGGGTCAAATTAGTGTACATAATGCACATGGGAACCCTACCTATAACTTCTACTCACTACAAGAAATTAGCCCTTTAACAACATTCGAAAGATAACACTTCAAAGAAAATGTCATAAAAACACATATTGAAAAACACTTAAGCGTAGCTTCATATAAAATTTTAATACAACATTTTATCAAAAAATGTCAAAGTTAGCTCGTTTGACGAAGATCTGAAAACGTTCCAAGATATGTATCTACCACAACACTTTTGAAATGTCTTTGTAAGACATTATAATGTTGTTTTACAAAATGTCGCTGTATGATTTGTTGTACGGCGTTGTGAACACGTCACATGATATTTATCAGCTATGACATTTCTGAAACATCTTTTGTAAGACATTACGATGATGTTGTTGTATCATTGATTGAAAAAAAAATAACGGACATTTGTTAATACAACATTTCATAAAAAATGTCGTGATTAACTTATTTCACAACTTTGCATAAATGTCACAAGGTATTTATCTACTACGACATTTGTGAGACATCTTTATAGTTAAATATGCTGACGTTTCATAATATGTCTTCAGATCCTTGATTGAAAAATCGAGGCGTTTTCTAAATTTATAATATAATTTTTGAAATTTATTTTATTTAAATAACAAGATTCTTAAGAAATATTTTATTAAAAACTAAAAATAAAATTGTTAAAATATTGTTTTATTTAAAATTAGTTTTCTAATTTTTATGAATTTTTTTTATATTTTTTATTAAAAACTAATTTATGAAATATAATTTGCTATTTTTATTTAAAAGTTATTTATAATTTAAAATTTTGTTAAAATATCTTTTATTGTAAATTAACTATATAATTTTTGTTGAAAATTAATTTAACTATTTTTACTAAAAACTAATTTATTAAACATTATTTATCATATATTTTTATTAAAAGTATTTATTATTTTTGTCAAAAAATTATTTTTTTTAATAAAAAGTTATTTTGTATTTTAATTAAAAAAATATTATTTATTTATTTCTTATTAAAAAGATAAGAACAACAAGGTTGATTAGATCTAGCTATCTCTAGGCAATTGCCTTGACGATATCAATTCCTCATCGTGTAACTTATGAGCTTTTTTCCTTCCAAAGACAATGAGATAAGATTGATAAGATTTGTGTGCGTAAATGCTAAATTTACTTTATGCAAATGCAATTACATTAGTACAAGTTAAGAAAGCAGAGAAATAGAAAAAAGAAAACAAAGAACAACA
>JAYMFD010000982.1:0-18830 GCA_035771175.1 Paratinospora sagittata
TCAAAATTGCAATCTGTCTTGATGATAACGTCATTGTTCAGCAAGTTCTTCATTTTATCCCTTTGGTGCTTAGATTTGCTGATGCTATCCCTTGTTTTAAACTGTAAGTAGATGAAGTGGTCTCGGTAAGATAACACATCAAAAAAGAACACATCACCTGTATTGCATCAAGAAGACATCAAACAATAGCTTTCGAAGTCTAGAAAGATCATGCTCGAAGAACGAAGACATATGTCACGTCTAATGCATTAGTTTGATCTTTGGTGTGTAGGTTACTCTCGTTCAATCTCCGCACTAAAACTCTGAAAATTGCAAAGTCTTGAAAATCACTTCGATATAGTATTTCATTTTGAAAAAATGTTTTCTGAAAGCTTTTAATCATAATTTCAACGAGTTTTGAATTATTTAAAAGTTTTTAATCTTATACCAACATGTTTTGAGTCATTGGAATGGTTCTTGATTGTCAAAATATTAATTTTTCAAAAATAAGGCTATCCAGCAGTTTGGCAAAATTTTTCAGAACGCACCAGCGCACTATCAGTGTTGATAGCACCTTGATAGGGTTCTATAATAAAACATTTGTTTTTCTGGGAAATTGTCTATAGCGCGCTATCCCCTTTGATAACTCGCAATAAATCTGTTGCCGTGATCTTTCCATTTTTAGTAAAATGGGCATTAGCGCGCTTTAGGGCTTGATAACACGCTATCGAATAGTTTGGAAAACTCGAGCTCTCGGGGTTGTGTATATCGACTTGCTATAGCCTGCTATCTGTCAATAGAGAACACGATACACAACCCAACAGAACGCTATCCACGTCTGAGACAAAAATCTAATATTTCTAACAAGAAAAATGTGGGTACTTCTGCTTGCTCGATTTTTCTACTCCTTACACAGTTTTTCCAGCTTATCTTAATTGAAATATTTTCTACTAACACCTTGATGATTCCCATTGTCTCGCACGCCCAAAACAACTTTAGATTAAACAATGTTTTGAATTCAAATCATTTTGTACTCTCTTGCTCCTTAACCCGCAACTTCTAATTTTATAAAACACTCGTCCTCTGATTTTCAAAAATACAACACACACGATTTTTGCAAGTTAGATTGAGCTTTCCAAAGAGTTTTTCAAGAGAAAAAAGTAATGATTCTTGCATTTGCCAAAACAAGATTCGAATTGAATCAAAATTGCAATCTGTCTTGATGGTAAGGTCATTGTTCAGCAAGTTCTTCATTTTATCCCTGTGGTGCTTAGATTTGCTGATGCTATCCATTGTTTTAAACTGTAAGTAGATGAAGTGGTCTCGGTAAGATAACACATCAAAAAAGAACACATCACCTGTATTGCATCAAGAAGACATCAAACAATAGCTTTCGAAGTCTAGAAAGATCATGCTCGAAGAACGAAGACATATGTCACGTCTAATGCATTAGTTTGATCTTTGGTGTGTAGGTTACTCTCGTTCAATCTCCGCACTAAAACTCTGAAAATTGCAAAGTCTTGAAAATCACTTCGATATAGTATTTCATTTTGAAAAAATGTTTTCTGAAAGCTTTTAATCATAATTTCAACGAGTTTTGAATTATTTAAAAGTTTTTAATCTTATACCAACATGTTTTGAGTCATTGGAATGGTTCTTGATTGTCAAAATATTAATTTTTCAAAAATAAGGCTATCCAGCAGTTTGGCAAAATTTTTCAGAACGCACCAGCGCACTATCAGTGTTGATAGCACCTTGATAGGGTTCTATAATAAAACATTTGTTTTTCTGGAAAATTGTCTATAGCGCGCTATCCCCTTTGATAACTCGCTATAAATCTGTTGCCGTGATCTTTCCATTTTTAGTAAAATGGGCATTAGCGCGCTTTAGGGCTTGATAACACGCTATCGAATAGTTTGGAAAACTCGAGCTCTCGGGGTTGTGTATATCGACTTGCTATAGCCTGCTATCTGTTAATAGAGAACACGATACACAACCCAACAGAACGCTATCCACGTCTGAGACAAAAATCTAATATTTCTAACAAGAAAAATGTGGGTACTTCTGCTTGCTCGATTTTTCTACTCCTGACACAGTTTTTCCAGCTAATCTTAATTGAAATATTTTCTACTAACACATATATGATTCCCATTGTCTCGCACGCCCAAAACAACTTTAGACTAAACAATGTTTTGAATTCAAATCATTTTGTACTCTCTTGCTCCTTAACCCGCAACTTCTAATTTTATAAAACACTCGTCCTCTGATTTTCAAAAATACAACACACACGATTTTTGCAAGTTAGATTGAGCTTTCCAAAGAGTTTTTCAAGAGAAAAAAGTAATGATTCTTGCATTTGCCAAAACAAGATTCGAATTGAATCAAAATTGCAATCTGTCTTGATGATAACGTCATTGTTCAGCAAGTTCTTCATTTTATCCCTTTGGTGCTTAGATTTGCTGATGCTATCCATTGTTTTAAACTGTAAGTAGATGAAGTGGTCTCGGTAAGATAACACATCAAAAAAGAACACATCACCTGTATTGCATCAAGAACACATCAAACAATAGCTTTCGAAGTCTAGAAAGATCAAGCTCGAAGAACGAAGACATATGTCACGTCTAATGCATTAGTTTGATCTTTGGTGTGTAGGTTACTCTCGTTTAATCTCAACACTAAAACTCTGAAAATTGCAAAAGTCTTCAAAATCACTTCGATATAGTATTTCATTTTGAAAAAATGTTTTCTAAAAGCTTTTAATCATAATTTCAAGGAGTTTTGAATTATTTAAAAGTTTTTAATCTTATACCAAAATGTTTTGAGTCAATGGAATGGTTCTTGAGTGTCAAAATATTAATTTTTCTAAAATAAGGCTATGCATCAGTTTGGCAAAATTTTCCAGAAGGCACCAGCGCACTATCAGTGTTGATAGCACCTTGATAGGGTTCTATAATAAAACATTTGTTTTTCTGGAAAATTGTCTATAGCGCGCTATCCCCTTTGATAACTCGCTATAAATCTGTTGCCGTGATCTTTCCATTTTTAGTAAAATGGGCATTAGCGCGCTTTAGGCCTTGTTAACACGCTATCGAAAAGTTTGAAAAATCGAGCTCTCGGGTTTGTGTATATCGACCTGCTATAGCCTGCTATCTTTCAGTAGAGAACATGATACACAACCCAACAGAACGCTATCCACGTCTGAGACAAAAATCTAATATTTCTAACGAGAAAAATGTGGGTACTTCTGCTTGCTCGATTTTTCTACTCCTTACATAGTTTTTCCAGCTTATCTTAATTGAAATATTTTCTACTAACACCTTGATGATTCCCATTGTCTCGCACGCCCCAAGCAACTTTAGATTAAACAATGTTTTGAATTCAAATCATTTTGTACTCTCTTGCTCCTTAACCCGCAACTTCAAATTTTATAAAACACTCGTCCTCTGATTTTCAAAAATACAACACACACGATTTTTGCAAGTTAGATTGAGCTTTCCAAAGAGTTTTTCAAGAGAAAAAAGTAATGATTCTTGCATTTGCCAAAACAAGATTCGAATTGAATCAAAATTGCAATCTGTCTTGATTATAACGTCATTGTTCAGCAAGTTCTTCATTTTATCCCTTTGGTGCTTAGATTTGCTGATGCTATCCATTGTTTTAAACTGTAAGTAGATGAAGTGGTCTCGGTAAGATAACACATCAAAAAAGAACACATCACCTGTATTGCATCAAGAACACATCAAACAATAGCTTTCGAAGTCTAGAAAGATCAAGCTCGAAGAACGAAGACATATGTCACGTCTAATGCATTAGTTTGATCTTTGGTGTGTAGGTTACTCTCGTTCAATCTCCGCACTAAAACTCTGAAAATTGCAAAGTCTTGAAAATCACTTCGATATAGTATTTCATTTTGAAAAAATGTTTTCTGAAAGCTTTTAATCATAATTTCAACGAGTTTTGAATTATTTAAAAGTTTTTAATCTTATACCAACATGTTTTGAGTCATTGGAATGGTTCTTGATTGTCAAAATATTAATTTTTCAAAAATAAGGCTATCCAGCAGTTTGGCAAAATTTTTCAGAACGCACCAGCGCACTATCAGTGTTGATAGCACCTTGATAGGGTTCTATAATAAAACATTTGTTTTTCTGGAAAATTGTCTATAGCGCGCTATCCCCTTTGATAACTCGCTATAAATCTGTTGCCGTGATCTTTCCATTTTTAGTAAAATGGGCATTAGCGCGCTTTAGGGCTTGATAACACGCTATCGAATAGTTTGGAAAACTCGAGCTCTCGGGGTTGTGTATATCGACTTGCTATAGCCTGCTATCTGTCAATAGAGAACACGATACACAACCCAACAGAACGCTATCCACGTCTGAGACAAAAATCTAATATTTCTAACAAGAAAAATGTGGGTACTTCTGCTTGCTCGATTTTTCTACTCCTGACACAGTTTTTCCAGCTTATCTTAATTGAAATATTTTCTACTAACACATATATGATTCTCATTGTCTCGCACGCCCAAAACAACTTTAGACTAAACAATGTTTTGAATTCAAATCATTTTGTACTCTCTTGCTCCTTAACCCGCAACTTCTAATTTTATAAAACACTCGTCCTCTGATTTTCAAAAATACAACACACACGATTTTTGCAAGTTAGATTGAGCTTTCCAAAGAGTTTTTCAAGAGAAAAAAGTAATGATTCTTGCATTTGCCAAAACAAGATTCGAATTGAATCAAAATTGCAATCTGTCTTGATGATAACGTCATTGTTCAGCAAGTTCTTCATTTTATCCCTTTGGTGCTTAGATTTGCTGATGCTATCCATTGTTTTAAACTGTAAGTAGATGAAGTGGTCTCGGTAAGATAACACATCAAAAAAGAACACATCACCTGTATTGCATCAAGAACACATCAAACAATAGCTTTCGAAGTCTAGAAAGATCAAGCTCGAAGAACGAAGACATATGTCACGTCTAATGCATTAGTTTGATCTTTGGTGTGTAGGTTACTCTCGTTTAATCTCAACACTAAAACTCTGAAAATTGCAAAGTCTTCAAAATCACTTCGATATAGTATTTCATTTTGAAAAAATGTTTTCTAAAAGCTTTTAATCATAATTTCAAGGAGTTTTGAATTATTTAAAAGTTTTTAATCTTATACCAAAATGTTTTGAGTCAATGGAATGGTTCTTGAGTGTCAAAATATTAATTTTTCTAAAATAAGGCTATGCATCAGTTTGGCAAAATTTTCCAGAAGGCACCAGCGCACTATCAGTGTTGATAGCACCTTGATAGGGTTCTATAATAGAACATTTGTTTTTCTGGAAAATTGTCTATAGCGCGCTATCCCCTTTGATAACTCGCTATAAATCTGTTGCCGTGATCTTTCCATTTTTAGTAAAATGGGCATTAGCGCGCTTTAGGCCTTGTTAACACGCTATCGAAAAGTTTGAAAAATCGAGCTCTCGGGTTTGTGTATATCGACCTGCTATAGCCTGCTATCTTTCAGTAGAGAACATGATACACAACCCAACAGAACGCTATCCACGTCTGAGACAAAAATCTAATATTTCTAACGAGAAAAATGTGGGTACTTCTGCTTGCTCGATTTTTCTACTCCTTACATAGTTTTTCCAGCTTATCTTAATTGAAATATTTTCTACTAACACCTAGATGATTCCCATTGTCTCGCACGCCCCAAGCAACTTTAGATTAAACAATGTTTTGAATTCAAATCATTTTGTACTCTCTTGCTCCTTAACCCGCAACTTCAAATTTTATAAAACACTCGTCCTCTGATTTTCAAAAATACAACACACACGATTTTTGCAAGTTAGATTGAGCTTTCCAAAGAGTTTTTCAAGAGAAAAAAGTAATGATTCTTGCATTTGCCAAAACAAGATTCGAATTGAATCAAAATTGCAATCTGTCTTGATTATAACGTCATTGTTCAGCAAGTTCTTCATTTTATCCCTTTGGTGCTTAGATTTGCTGATGCTATCCATTGTTTTAAACTGTAAGTAGATGAAGTGGTCTCGGTAAGATAACACATCAAAAAAGAACACATCACCTGTATTGCATCAAGAACACATCAAACAATAGCTTTCGAAGTCTAGAAAGATCAAGCTCGAAGAACGAAGACATATGTCACGTCTAATGCATTAGTTTGATCTTTGGTGTGTAGGTTACTCTCGTTCAATCTCTGCACTAAAACTCTGAAAATTGCAAAGTCTTGAAAATCACTTCGATATAGTGTTTCATTTTTAAAAAATGTTTTCTGAAAGCTTTTAATCATAATTTCAACGAGTTCTGAATTATTTATAAGTTTTTAATCTTATACCTACATGTTTTGAGTCATTGGAATGGTTCTTGATTGTCAAAATATTAATTTTTCAAAAATAAGGCAATCCAGCAGTTTGGCAAAATTTTCCAGAAGGCACCAGCACACTATCAGTGTTGATAGCACCTTGATAGGGTTCTATAATAAAACATTTGTTTTTCTGGAAAATTGTCTATAGCGCGCTATCCCCTTTGATAACTCGCTATAAATCTGTTGCCGTGATCTTTCCATTTTTAGTAAAATGGGCATTAGCGCGCTTTAGGCCTTGATAACACGCTATCGAAAAGTTTGGAAAACTCGAGCTCTCGGGTTTGTGTATATCGACCTGCTATACCCTGCTATCTGTCAATAGAGAACATGATACACAACCCAACAGAACGATATCCACGTCTGAGACAAAAATCTAATATTTCTAACGAGAAAAATGTGGGTACTTCTGCTTGCTCGATTTTTCTACTCCTTACACAGTTTTTCCAGCTTATCTTAATTGAAATATTTTCTGCTAACACCTAGATGATTCCCATTGTCTCGCACGCCCAAAACAACTTTAGATTAAGCAATGTTTTGAATTCAAATCATTTTGTACTCTCTTGCTCCTTAACCCGCAACTTCTAATTTTATAAAACACTTGTCCTCTGATTTTCAAAAATACAACTCACACGATTTTTACAAGTTAGATTGAGCTTTCCAAAGAGTTTTTCAGGAGAAAAAAGTAATGATTCTTGCATTTGCCAAAACAAGCTTCGAATTTAATCAAAATTGCAATATGTCTTGATGATAACGTCATTGTTCAGCAAGTTCTTCATTTTATCCCTTTGGTGCTTAGATTTGCTGATGCTATCCATTGTTTTAAACTGTAAGTAGATGAAGTGGTCTCGGTAAGATAACACATCAAAAAAGAACACATCACCTGTATTGCATCAAGAACACATCAAACAATGGATTTCGAAGTCTAGAAAGATCAAGCTCGAAGAACGAAGACATACGTCACGTCTAATGCATTAGTTTGATTTTGGGTGTGTTGGTTACTCTCGTTCAATCTCAGCACTAAAACTCTGAAAATTGCAAAGTCTTCAAAATCACTTCGATATAGTATTTCATTTTGAAAGAATGTTTTCTGAAAGCTTTTAATCATAATTTCAATGAGTTTTGAATTACTTAAAAGTGTTTAATCTTATACCAAAATGTTTTGAGTCAATGGAATGGTTCTTGATTGTCAAAATATTAATTTTTCAAAAATAAGGCTATCCAGCAGTTTGGCAAAATTCCCAGAAGGCACCAGCGCACTATCAGTGTTGATAGCACCTTGATAGGGTTCTATAATAAAACATTTGTTTTTCTGGAAAATTGTCTATAGCGCGCTATCCCCTTTGATAACTCGCTATAAATCTGTTGCCGTGATCTTTCCATTTTTAGTAAAATGGGCATTAGCGCGCTTTAGGCCTTGATAACACGTTATCGAAAAGTTTGGAAAACTCGAGCTCTCGGGTTTGTGTATATCGACCTGCTATACCCTGCTATCTGTCAATAGAGAACATGATACACAACCCAACAGAATGATATCCACGTCTGAGACAAAAATCTAATATTTCTAACGAGAAAAATGTGGGTACTTCTGCTTGCTCGATTTTTCTACTCGTTACACAGTTTTTCCAGCTTATCTTAATTGAAATATTTCCTGCTAACACCTAGATGATTCCCATTGTCTCGCACGCCCAAAACAACTTTAGATTAAGCAATGTTTTGAATTCAAATCATTTTGTACTCTCTTGCTCCTTAACCCGCAACTTCTAATTTTATAAAACACTCGTCTTCTGATTTTCAAAAATACAACACACACGATTTTTGCAAGTTAGATTGAGCATTCCAAAGAGTTTTTCAAGAGAAGAAAGTAATGATTCTTGCATTTGCCAAAACAAATTTCGAATTGAATCAAAATTGCAATCTGTCTTGATGATAACGTTATTGTTCAGCAAGTTCTTCATTTTATCCCTTTGGTGCTTAGATTTGCTGATGCTATCCATTGTTTTAAACAGTAAGTAGATGAAGTGGTCTCGGTAAGATAACACATCAAAAAAGAACACATCACCTGTATTGCATCAAAAACACATCAAACAATAGCTTTCGAAGTCTACAAAGATCAAGCTCGAAGAACGAAGACATATGTCACGTCTAATGCATTAGTTTGATCTTTGGTGTGTTGGTTACTCTCGTTCAATCTCAGCACTAAAACTCTGAAAATTGCAAAGTCTTCAAAATCACTTCGATATAGTATTTCATTTTGAAAAAATGTTTTATGAAAGCTTTTAATCATAATTTCAATGAGTTTTTAATTATTTATAAGTTTTTAATCTTATACCAAAATGTTTTGAGTCAATGGAATGGTTCTTGATTGTCAAAATATTAATTTTTCAAAAATAAGGCTATGTAGCACTTTGGCAAAATTCTCCAGAAGGCACCAGCGCACCATCAGTGTTGATAGCACCTTGATAGGGTTCTATAATAAAACATTTGTTTTTTCTGGAAAATTGTTTATAGCGCGCTATCCCCTTTGATAACTCGCTATAAATCTGTTGCCGTGATCTTTCCATTTTTAGTAATATGGGCATTAACGCTCTTTAGGCCTTGATAACACGCTATCGAAAAGTTTGGAAAACTCGAGCTCTCGGGTTTGTGTATATGGACCTGCTATAGCCTGCTATCTGTCAATAGAGAACATGATACACAACCCAACAGAACGCTATCCACGTCTGAGACAAAAATCTAATATTTCTAACGAGAAAAATGTGGGTACTTATGCTTGCTCGATTTTTCTACTCCTTACATAGTTTTTCCAGCGTTATCTTAATTGAAATATTTTCTACTAACACCTAGATGATTCCCATTGTCTCGCACGCCCAAAACAACTTTAGATTAAACAATGTTTTGAATTCAAATCATTTTGTACTCTCTCGCTCCTTAACCCGCAACTTCTAATTTTATAAAACACACGTCCTCTGATTTTCAAAAATACAACACACACGATTTTTGCAAGTTAGATTGAGCTTTCCAAAGAGTTTTTCAAGAGAAAAAAGTAATGATCCTTGCATTTGCCAAAACAAGCTTCGAATTGAATCAAAATTGCAATCTGTCTTGATGATAACGTCAATGTTCAGCAAGTTCTTCATTTTATCCCTTTGGTGCTTAGATTTGCTGATGCTATCCCTTGTTTTAAACTGTAAGTAGATGAAGTGGTCTCGGTAAGATAACACATCAAAAAAGAACACATCACCTGTATTGCATCAAGAACACATCGAACAATAGCTTTCGAAGTCTAGAAAGATCAAGCTCGAAGAACGAAGACATATGTCACGTCTAATGCATTAGTTTGATATTTGGTGTGTAGGTTACTCTCGTTCAATCTCAGCACTAAAACTCTGAAAATTGCAAAGTCTTCAAAATCACTTCGATATAGTATTTCATTTTGAAAAAATGTTTTCTGAAAGCTTTTAATCATAATTTGAATGAGTTTTGAATTATTTAAAAGTTTTTAATCTTATACCAAAACGTTTTGAGTCAATGGAATGGTTCTTGAGTGTCAAAATATTAATTTTTCAAAAATAAGGCTATGCAGCACTTTGGCAAAATTTTCCAGAAGGCATCAGCGCACTATCAGTGTTGATAGCACCTTGATAGGGTTCTATAATAAAACATTTGTTTTTCTGGAAAATTGTCTATAGCGCGCTATCCCCTTTGATAACTCGCTATAAATCTGTTGCCGTGATCTTTCCATTTTTAGTAAAATGGGCATTAGCGCGCTTTAGGCCTTGATAACACGCTATCGAAAAGTTTGGACAACTCGAGCTCTCGGGTTTGTGTATATCGACCTGCTATACCCTGCTATCTGTCAATAGAGAACATGATACACAACCCAACAGAACGATATCCACGTCTGAGACAAAAATCTAATATTTCTTACGAGAAAAATGTGGGTACTTCTGCTTGCTCGATTTTTCTACTCCTTACACAGTTTTTCCAGCTTATCTTAATTGAAATATTTTCTACTAACACCTAGATGATTCCCATTGTCTCGCACGCCCAAAACAACTTTAGATTAAACAATGTTTTGAATTCAAATCATTTTGTACTCTCTTGCTCCTTAACCCGCAACATCTAATTTTATAAAACACTCGTCCTTCTGATTTTCAAAAATACAACACACGATTTTTGCAAGTTAGATTGAGCTTTCCAAAGAGTTTTTCAAGAGAAAAAAGTAATGATTCTTGCATTTGCCAAAACAAGCTTCGAATTCAATCAAAATTGCATTCTGTATTGATGATAACGTCATTGTTCAGCAAGTTCTTCATTTTATCCCTTTGGTGCTTAGATTTGCTGATGCTATCCATTGTTTTAAACTGTAAGTAGATGAAGTGGTCTCGGTTAGATAACACATCAAAAAAGAACAAATCACCTGTATTGCATCAAGAACACATCAAACAATAGCTTTCGAAGTCTAGAAAGATCAAGCTCGAAGAACGAAAACATATGTCACGTCTAATGCATTAGTTTGATCTTTGGTGTGTAGGTTACTCTCGTTCAATCTCAGCACTAAAACTCTGAAAATTGCAAAGTCTTCAAAATCGCTTCGATATAGTATTTCATTTTGAAAAAATGTTTTCTGAAAGCTTTTAATCATAATTTCAATGAGTTTTTAATTATTTATAAGTTTTTAATCTTATACCAAAATGTTTTGAGTCAATGGAATGGTTCTTGATTGTCAAAATATTAATTTTTCAAAAATAAGGCTATGCAGCACTTTGGCAAAATTCTGCAGAAGGCACTAGCGCACCATCAGTGTTGATAGCACCTTGATAGGGTTCTATAATAAAACAGTCGTTTTTCTGGAAAATTGTCTATAGCGCGCTATCCCCTTTGATAACTCGCTATAAAGCTGTTGCCGTGATCTTTCCATTTTTAGTAATATGGGCATTAGCGCGCTTTAGGACTTGATAACACGCTATCGAAATGTTTGGAAAACACGAGCTCTCGGGTTTGTGTATATCGACCTGCTATAGCCTGCTATCCGTCAATAAAGAACATGATACACAACCCAACAGAACGCTATCCACGTCTGAGACAAAAATCTAATATTTCTAACGAGAAAAATATGGGTACTTCTGCTTGCTCGATTTTTCTACTCCTTACACAGTTTTTCCAGCTTATCTTAATTGAAATATTTTCTACTAACACCTAGATGATTCCCATTGTCTCGCACGCCCAAAACAACTTTAGATTAAGCAATGTTTTGAATTCTAATCATTTTGTACTCTCTTGCTCCTTAACCCGCAACTTCTAATTTTATAAAACACTCCTGCTCTGATTTTCAAAAATACAACACACACGATTTTTGCAAGTTAGATTGAGCTTTCCAAAGAGTTTTTCAAGAGAAAAAAGTAATGATTCTTGCATTTGCCAAAACAATCTTCGAATTGAATCAAAATTGCAATCTGTCTTGATGATAACGTCATTGTTCAGCAAGTTCTTCATTTTATCCCTTTGGTGCTTAGATTTGCTGATGCTATCCCTTGTTTTAAACTGTAAGTAGATGAAGTGGTCTCGGTAAGATAACACATCAAAAAAGAACACATCACCTGTATTGCATCAAGAACACATCGAACAATAGCTTTCGAAGTCTAGAAAGATCAAGCTCGAAGAACGAAGACTTATGTCACGTCTAATGCATTAGTTTGATATTTGGTGTGTAGGTTACTCTCGTTCAATCTCAGCACTAAAACTCTGAAAATTGCAAAGTCTTCAAAATCACTTCGATATAGTATTTCATTTTGAAAAAATGTTTTCTGAAAGCTTTTAATCATAATTTGAATGAGTTTTGAATTATTTAAAAGTTTTTAATCTTATACCAAAACGTTTTGAGTCAATGGAATGGTTCTTGAGTGTCAAAATATTAATTTTTCAAAAATAAGGCTATGCAGCACTTTGGCAAAATTTTCCAGAAGGCATCAGCGCACTATCAGTGTTGATAGCACCTTGATAGGGTTCTATAATAAAACATTTGTTTTTCTGGAAAATTGTCTATAGCGCGCTATCCCCTTTGATAACTCGCTATAAATCTGTTGCCGTGATCTTTCCATTTTTAGTAAAATGGGCATTAGCGCGCTTTAGGCCTTGATAACACGCTATCGAAAAGTTTGGACAACTCGAGCTCTCGGGTTTGTGTATATCGACCTGCTATACCCTGCTATCTGTCAATAGAGAACATGATACACAACCCAACAGAACGATATCCACGTCTGAGACAAAAATCTAATATTTCTAACGAGAAAAATGTGGGTACTTCTGCTTGCTCGATTTTTCTACTCCTTACACAGTTTTTCCAGCTTATCTTAATTGAAATATTTTCTACTAACACCTAGATGATTCCCATTGTCTCGCACGCCCAAAACAACTTTAGATTAAACAATGTTTTGAATTCAAATCATTTTGTACTCTCTTGCTCCTTAACCCGCAACATCTAATTTTATAAAACACTCGTCCTTCTGATTTTCAAAAATACAACACACGATTTTTGCAAGTTAGATTGAGCTTTCCAAAGAGTTTTTCAAGAGAAAAAAGTAATGATTCTTGCATTTGCCAAAACAAGCTTCGAATTCAATCAAAATTGCATTCTGTATTGATGATAACGTCATTGTTCAGCAAGTTCTTCATTTTATCCCTTTGGTGCTTAGATTTGCTGATGCTATCCATTGTTTTAAACTGTAAGTAGATGAAGTGGTCTCGGTTAGATAACACATCAAAAAAGAACAAATCACCTGTATTGCATCAAGAACACATCAAACAATAGCTTTCGAAGTCTAGAAAGATCAACCTCGAAGAACGAAAACATATGTCACGTCTAATGCATTAGTTTGATCTTTGGTGTGTAGGTTACTCTCGTTCAATCTCAGCACTAAAACTCTGAAAATTGCAAAGTCTTCAAAATCGCTTCGATATAGTATTTCATTTTGAAAAAATGTTTTCTGAAAGCTTTTAATCATAATTTCAATGAGTTTTTAATTATTTATAAGTTTTTAATCTTATACCAAAATGTTTTGAGTCAATGGAATGGTTCTTGATTGTCAAAATATTAATTTTTCAAAAATAAGGCTATGCAGCACTTTGGCAAAATTCTGCAGAAGGCACTAGCGCACCATCAGTGTTGATAGCACCTTGATAGGGTTCTATAATAAAACAGTCGTTTTTCTGGAAAATTGTCTATAGCGCGCTATCCCCTTTGATAACTCGCTATAAATCTGTTGCCGTGATCTTTCCATTTTTAGTAATATGGGCATTAGCGCGCTTTAGGACTTGATAACACGCTATCGAAATGTTTGGAAAACACGAGCTCTCGGGTTTGTGTATATCGACCTGCTATAGCCTGCTATCCGTCAATAAAGAACATGATACACAACCCAACAGAACGCTATCCACGTCTGAGACAAAAATCTAATATTTCTAACGAGAAAAATATGGGTACTTCAGCTTGCTCGATTTTTCTACTCCTTACACAGTTTTTCCAGCTTATCTTAATTGAAATATTTTATACTAACACCTAGATGATTCCCATTGTCTCGCACGCCCAAAACAACTTTAGATTAAGCAATGTTTTGAATTCTAATCATTTTGTACTCTCTTGCTCCTTAACCCGCAACTTCTAATTTTATAAAACACTCCTGCTCTGATTTTCAAAAATACAACACACACGATTTTTGCAAGTTAGATTGAGCTTTCCAAAGAGTTTTTCAAGAGAAAAAAGTAATGATTCTTGCATTTGCCAAAACAAGCTTCGAATTGAATCAAAATTGCAATCTGTCTTGATGATAACGTCATTGTTCAGCAAGTTCTTCATTTTATCCCTTTGGTGCTTAGATTTGCTGATGTTATCCCTTGTTTTAAACTGTAAGTAGATGAAGTGGTCTCGGTAAGATAACACATCAAAAAAGAACACATCACCTGTATTGCATCAAGAACACATCGAACAATAGCTTTCGAAGTCTAGAAAGATCAAGCTCGAAGAACGAAGACATATGTCACGTCTAATGCATTAGTTTGATATTTGGTGTGTAGGTTACTCTCGTTCAATCTCAGCACTAAAACTCTGAAAATTGCAAAGTCTTCAAAATCACTTCGATATAGTATTTCATTTTGAAAAAATGTTTTCTGAAAGCTTTTAATCATAATTTGAATGAGTTTTGAATTATTTAAAAGTTTTTAATCTTATACCAAAACGTTTTGAGTCAATGGAATGGTTCTTGAGTGTCAAAATATTAATTTTTCAAAAATAAGGCTATGCAGCACTTTGGCAAAATTTTCCAGAAGGCATCAGCGCACTATCAGTGTTGATAGCACCTTGATAGGGTTCTATAATAAAACATTTGTTTTTCTGGAAAATTGTCTATAGCGCGCTATCCCCTTTGATAACTCGCTATAAATCTGTTGCCGTGATCTTTCCATTTTTAGTAAAATGGGCATTAGCGCGCTTTAGGCCTTGATAACACGCTATCGAAAAGTTTGGACAACTCGAGCTCTCGGGTTTGTGTATATCGACCTGCTATACCCTGCTATCTGTCAATAGAGAGCATGATACACAACCCAACAGAACGATATCCACGTCTGAGACAAAAATCTAATATTTCTAACGAAAAAAATGTGGGTACTTCTGCTTGCTCGATTTTTCTACTCCTTACACAGTTTTTCCAGCTTATCTTAATTGAAATATTTTCTACTAACACCTAGATGATTCCCATTGTCTCGCACGCCCAAAACAACTTTAGATTAAACAATGTTTTGAATTCAAATCATTTTGTACTCTCTTGCTCCTTAACCCGCAACATCTAATTTTATAAAACACTCGTCCTTCTGATTTTCAAAAATACAACACACGATTTTTGCAAGTTAGATTGAGCTTTCCAAAGAGTTTTTCAAGAGAAAAAAGTAATGATTCTTGCATTTGCCAAAACAAGCTTCGAATTCAATCAAAATTGCATTCTGTATTGATGATAACGTCATTGTTCAGCAAGTTCTTCATTTTATCCCTTTGGTGCTTAGATTTGCTGATGCTATCCATTGTTTTAAACTGTAAGTAGATGAAGTGGTCTCGGTTAGATAACACATCAAAAAAGAACAAATCACCTGTATTGCATCAAGAACACATCAAACAATAGCTTTCGAAGTCTAGAAAGATCAAGCTCGAGGAACGAAAACATATGTCACGTCTAATGCATTAGTTTGATCTTTGGTGTGTAGGTTACTCTCGTTCAATCTCAGCACTAAAACTCTGAAAATTGCAAAGTCTTCAAAATCGCTTCGATATAGTATTTCATTTTGAAAAAATGTTTTCTGAAAGCTTTTAATCATAATTTCAATGAGTTTTTAATTATTTATAAGTTTTTAATTTTATACCAAAATGTTTTGAGTCAATGGAATGGTTCTTGATTGTCAAAATATTAATTTTTCAAAAATAAGGCTATGCAGCACTTTGGCAAAATTCTGCAGAAGGCACTAGCGCACCATCAGTGTTGATAGCACCTTGATAGGGTTCTATAATAAAACAGTCGTTTTTCTGGAAAATTGTCTATAGCGCGCTATCCCCTTTGATAACTCGCTATAAATCTGTTGCCGTGATCTTTCCATTTTTAGTAATATGGGCATTAGCGCGCTTTAGGACTTGATAACACGCTATCGAAATGTTTGGAAAACACGAGCTCTCGGGTTTGTGTATATCGACCTGCTATAGCCTGCTATCCGTCAATAAAGAACATGATACACAACCCAACAGAACGCTATCCACGTCTGAGACAAAAATCTAATATTTCTAACGAGAAAAATATGGGTACTTCTGCTTGCTCGATTTTTCTACTCCTTACACAGTTTTTCCAGCTTATCTTAATTGAAATATTTTATACTAACACCTAGATGATTCCCATTGTCTCGCACGCCCAAAACAACTTTAGATTAAGCAATGTTTTGAATTCTAATCATTTTGTACTCTCTTGCTCCTTAACCCGCAACTTCTAATTTTATAAAACACTCCTGCTCTGATTTTCAAAAATACAACACACACGATTTTTGCAAGTTAGATTGAGCTTTCCAAAGAGTTTTTCAAGAGAAAAAAGTAATGATTCTTGCATTTGCCAAAACAAGCTTCGAATTGAATCAAAATTGCAATCTGTCTTGATGATAACGTCATTGTTCAGCAAGTTCTTCATTTTATCCCTTTGGTGCTTAGATTTGCTGATGCTATCCCTTGTTTTAAACTGTAAGTAGATGAAGTGGTCTCGGTAAGATAACACATCAAAAAAGAACACATCACCTGTATTGCATCAAGAACACATCGAACAATAGCTTTCGAAGTCTAGAAAGATCAAGCTCGAAGAACGAAGACATATGTCACGTCTAATGCATTAGTTTGATATTTGGTGTGTAGGTTACTCTCGTTCAATCTCAGCACTAAAACTCTGAAAATTGCAAAGTCTTCAAAATCACTTCGATATAGTATTTCATTTTGAAAAAATGTTTTCTGAAAGCTTTTAATCATAATTTGAATGAGTTTTGAATTATTTAAAAGTTTTTAATCTTATACCAAAACGTTTTGAGTCAATGGAATGGTTCTTGAGTGTCAAAATATTAATTTTTCAAAAATAAGGCTATGCAGCACTTTGGCAAAATTTTCCAGAAGGCATCAGCGCACTATCAGTGTTGATAGCACCTTGATAGGGTTCTATAATAAAACATTTGTTTTTCTGGAAAATTGTCTATAGCGCGCTATCCCCTTTGATAACTCGCTATAAATCTGTTGCCGTGATCTTTCCATTTTTAGTAAAATGGGCATTAGCGCGCTTTAGGCCTTGATAACACGCTATCGAAATGTTTGGAAAACACGAGCTCTCGGGTTTGTGTATATCGACCTGCTATAGCCTGCTATCCGTCAATAAAGAACATGATACACAACCCAACAGAACGCTATCCACGTCTGAGACAAAAATCTAATATTTCTAACGAGAAAAATATGGGTACTTCTGCTTGCTCGATTTTTCTACTCCTTACACAGTTTTTCCAGCTTATCTTAATTGAAATATTTTATACTAACACCTAGATGATTCCCATTGTCTCGCACGCCCAAAACAACTTTAGATTAAGCAATGTTTTGAATTCTAATCATTTTGTACTCTCTTGCTCCTTAACCCGCAACTTCTAATTTTATAAAACACTCCTGCTCTGATTTTCAAAAATACAACACACACGATTTTTGCAAGTTAGATTGAGCTTTCCAAAGAGTTTTTCAAGAGAAAAAAGTAATGATTCTTGCATTTGCCAAAACAAGCTTCGAATTGAATCAAAATTGCAATCTGTCTTGATGATAACGTCATTGTTCAGCAAGTTCTTCATTTTATCCCTTTGGTGCTTAGATTTGCTGATGCTATCCCTTGTTTTAAACTGTAAGTAGATGAAGTGGTCTCGGTAAGATAACACATCAAAAAAGAACACATCACCTGTATTGCATCAAGAACACATCGAACAATAGCTTTCGAAGTCTAGAAAGATCAAGCTCGAAGAACGAAGACATATGTCACGTCTAATGCATTAGTTTGATATTTGGTGTGTAGGTTACTCTCGTTCAATCTCAGCACTAAAACTCTGAAAATTGCAAAGTCTTCAAAATCACTTCGATATAGTATTTCATTTTGAAAAAATGTTTTCTGAAAGCTTTTAATCATAATTTGAATGAGTTTTGAATTATTTAAAAGTTTTTAATCTTATACCAAAACGTTTTGAGTCAATGGAATGGTTCTTGAGTGTCAAAATATTAATTTTTCAAAAATAAGGCTATGCAGCACTTTGGCAAAATTTTCCAGAAGGCATCAGCGCACTATCAGTGTTGATAGCACCTTGATAGGGTTCTATAATAAAACATTTGTTTTTCTGGAAAATTGTCTATAGCGCGCTATCCCCTTTGATAACTCGCTATAAATCTGTTGCCGTGATCTTTCCATTTTTAGTAAAATGGGCATTAGCGCGCTTTAGGCCTTGATAACACGCTATCGAAAAGTTTGGACAACTCGAGCTCTCGGGTTTGTGTATATCGACCTGCTATACCCTGCTATCTGTCAATAGAGAGCATGATACACAACCCAACAAAACGATATCCACGTCTGAGACAAAAATCTAATATTTCTAACGAGAAAAATGTGGGTACTTCTGCTTGCTCGATTTTTCTACTCCTTACACAGTTTTTCCAGCTTATCTTAATTGAAATATTTTCTACTAACACCTAGATGATTCCCATTGTCTCGCACGCCCAAAACAACTTTAGATTAAACAATGTTTTGAATTCAAATCATTTTGTACTCTCTTGCTCCTTAACCCGCAACATCTAATTTTATAAAACACTCGTCCTTCTGATTTTCAAAAATACAACACACGATTTTTGCAAGTTAGATTGAGCTTTCCAAAGAGTTTTTCAAGAGA
>JAYMFD010001804.1:0-28564 GCA_035771175.1 Paratinospora sagittata
TGTCCATAAAAATTAAATCAGATATATCTGACACACGAGCCTATATTTCCACTCAACGACGTCCAGATGACAGAGGGAACAAGGCTAGAAGGAATGAATTGAAGTGTAGCCATTGTAGCAACATTGGCCATACCGTGGATAGATGTTGGATTCTTCACCCAGACCTCAAACCCAAGTTTGCAAATAAAGGAGGCTCGAAACGTGATCCATTCTCTGGATATCAAGCCAACCTTGTTTCTGCACCACCATCTGATGGGATATCTAGGTTTACTTCTAGTCCTATAAATCTTATCAATGAGTTTGCTACTTACATTCAGGCTAAACACGAAGCTGTTGACAACAATGAGATTGGTAATTCTTCGGCCCTGCTTGGTCAATTTGCGGGATTTCTTGGTGAAATTAAGAACTTGTCTTCTGAAGATATGTCAGGTATATTTAATGTCGTTTCTCTCGCTCTTAATATTAGTAATGTGCATGATTATTGGGTTATAGATTCGGGTGCCACTGATCATGTAACTAATATATCAAGAAATTTGACTGACTTTGAGGTTTTCTCTCCTTCATCTACCATAACCATAGCCAATGGTAAGAGTGTGAGTGTTGTTGGCCATGGTAAGACTAAGTTACTTTCCAACTCCATTTCATCATCCGTTCTTTATGTGCCTTCATTTCCATTTCAACTACTTTCAGTTGGCCGATTAATAGCCAGTCTAAATTGTGGTGTCATCTTTTCTCCTAACAAAGTTGTATTTCAGGATCTAATAACCCAGAGGACGATTGGTGAAGGATTCTTCTATCAAGGACTCTATTATCTTCCCAAGAATGCTTATTTGTCCAAAGAACCCCACGCATATGCTTGTTTGTCTTCTATTCAAGAGTTGTGGCATCAACGCTTAGCTCATCCTTCGGCTCCCATTTTATCCAAACTTTTTCCCGTTTTGAATAAACATCCATTAAATTGTGATGTATGTCCTTTATCAAAATCTACTCGATTACCTTTTTCTTCTTCAGATTCACGTTCAAATAAAATTTTTGATTTGGTACATTCTGATGTTTGGGGTCCAGTGCTTGAATCATTTGATGGATACAAATATTTTGTAACATTTGTTGACGATTACTCTCGTTTTACATGGCTATATCTCTTAAAATCCAAAAGTGAAGTTGCTCATGTGTTCCAAGACTTTCATAACTTAGTCATCACTCAATTTTCTTCTAAGATTAAGGTTCTACGATCAGATAATGGTACTGAATTTATGACACATATCATGACACAATACTTGAGCATGCATGGCATTATTCACCATACTAGTTGTGTTGGGACTCCACAACAAAATGGTATAGCGGAGAGGAAAAATCGTGATCTACTTGAAAAAACAAGAGCACTGATGTTGGGCAGGAATGTTCCCAAAATATTTTGGTCACAAGGAGTGTTTACAGCAGCTTATCTAATTAATCGCTTGCCTAGTCAAATTTTGCAGTTTAATTCTCCTATTGAGTTGTTGACAGGAAAAACTCCAAGTTTTTCTCATCTCAGAGTCTTCGGGTGCACCTGCTATGTTCACATTCAGTCTCATCAGCGCGACAAACTGGAACCACGGGCTATCAAATGTGTATTTTTGGGTTATTCTCCTACGCAGAAAGGTTATAAATGTTATAATCCTGTTACAAAGAAGCTCATGGTTAGTCGAGATGTTCGGTTCAATGAGGCAGTGCCATATTTCAGCAACTCAGATGATATTCTTAGTCAGGGGGAGCATGACCTGTTTCCACTTCCCATTCCAGCTGCTGTACCACCAGTTGTGCCCCAAGCTGTCTCTTCCGAGCATTCTTCAGCAGACACTGCTAATGGTGATGATGTACCTTGCACAGCTCATGCACCCACTACCACCATACATGTGGATCCTGTCCCAGCGCCAGCAGTGATCATGGGTGATGAGTCACCAGCTCCTGCGCCTATTCCTCGTCGTAATCCACCTCGTGAACGACATCCACCTTCAAGGCTTCACGATTACGTGGCTTACTCGGTATGTCATCCCATACATCATGTTTTGAGTTATCAAAACTTATCACCTACCTATACTGCTTATCTCAGTCGGATTTCTAGTGTCACCGAACCAAAAAATTATCAAGAGGCGGTTCAACAGGCAGTCTGGAAGGATGCTATGAACCACGAACTCCAAGCACTAGCTGATAACAATACTTGGAGTGTGGTTTCCCTCCCACGCGATAAAAAGGCAGTTGGCAGTAGGTGGGTATATAAGACTAAGTTCAAAGCCGATGGCTCAATTGAACGGTATAAGGCCCGACTTGTTGCTCAAGGGTTCACTCAAACATATGGTGTTGATTACAAAGAGACGTTTGCGCCCGTCGCAAAAATGACAACTGTCCGTACCTTGATTTCTGTCGCTATCAATCAAGGCTGGTCTCTTTCACAAATGGATGTTAAAAATGCGTTTTTGCATGGCGAGCTTGAAGAAGAAGTCTATATGAAGCTTCCGCCGGGGCATCCACAAGGTACTGATCCAAGGTTAGTGTGTCGATTGCACAAATCTATTTATGGCTTGAAGCAATCTCCACGCGCATGGCATGCCAAATTAAGTATGGTTCTTGAAGAACTTGGGTTTAAGAGAAGTAATGCAGATCACTCTTTATTTGTTCACATGCACTCGGGTAAGCGACTGATTGTTTTGATTTATGTTGATGACTTAATTGTTACCGGTGATGATGATGCTGCTATACGTAAGCTTAAGTGTGTTCTCCAAGAAAAGTTTTCCATTAAAGATCTCGGTGTGCTGAAATACTTTCTGGGCATCGAAATGGCTACTTCCTCCAAAGGCTTGTTCTTGAATCAACGCAAGTATGTGACAAATTTATTGCGTGATGCTGATATGTTGGATTGCAAACCTGCACGCACACCATTGGATAGCAAACTGCAGCTTGATAAATCTGGTGCACCTCTGGGTTCTGTTCAAGATTATCAAAGATTGGTTGGCAAACTTATCTATTTAACAATCACACGGCCTGATATTAGTTATGCAGTGAGCATTATTAGTCAATTTATGCATTCTCCCACCACGGTTCATATGCATATTGTTCAAAGAATTCTTCGATATCTAAAGAAAACAATTGGCCGTGGCATCCTCATGAAAGCTAACGGGCATTCTCAAATTCTTGGCTATACGGATGCAGATTGGGCTGGAAATCAACTTGATCGAAAGTCCACTACGGGTTATTGTATCTTTATCGGTGGGAATCTGGTTTCTTGGAAAAGTAAGAAACAAACAGTGGTAGTCCGGTCAAGTGCCGAAGCAGAGTATCGAGCCATGGCTTCCACAGCTTTTGAACTCATGTGGCTAAAGGCTCTCCTTGCCGATTTGGGTATCTCTCATTCTCAGTCTATAACGCTTTGTTGTGACAATCAAGCGGCTATGCACATTGCCTCTAATCCCGTTTTTCATGAACGGACTAAACACATTGAGGTTGATTGTCATTACATTCGACAACATGTTCAGACTCGGGCCATTGTTACTCATTACACTCGTAGCCATGACCAGCTTGCAGATATCTTCACAAAGGCCTTGTCGTCGGATCATTTTCATCGTATTCTTTCCAAGCTTGGCTCAATTAATCCCCTTGATCCAGCTTGAGGGGGAGTATTGTCGGATTTATCTCCTAATTATATGATATGTTTCTATAATTTGGAGATTTGTATATAATTGGCATTATTCTAGATATTAGCATTCTTTCTATAATTAAGAGATTTGTGATATTAGCATTCTTTCTATAATTAAGAGATTTGTATATATGGCTTAGCATTATTCTAGGGATTGTAATAGAGAGATATTAGCATTCTTTCTATAATATGTGTAACTAGAATAGTATATATATGTTAGACATGTAATCAAGCAATTCTCAATATACAAAAAAATCATTCTCCAATATTCATTGGTTCATCTCTGTATCCTTTTCTTCAACCTTCATCTCTGTATCTTTTTCTTCACTATCAAATGATCTAAGGTACATTGTGTTGGATACCCAAAAAAGGTGACGAATTGAGTGTTTCAGCCAAATTAGGTCAATTTTAATACTATCTTATGTTATTTTTTAATTAGTTGAAACATTTGTTCAAATAGATCATGTATAAGAGATAAATACATAAATTAAATACAAAGACACAAGATTTTTACATGGTTCGGAAAACTTTTTCCTACATCTACGTTTAAAAAAACATTCTCTAGGATTCCAATATTTCAGATTTACTTCAAGGGTGTGAATCAAATTATTACAAATATTTTTTTACAAGTTTAATGCGAACCTATCATTTTATTGGGCTAAGGATGAATCACTTTGTTGGCATAATGACCATCACCTTTGAATGTTTTAATGATTGCAAACAACACTCCATTGATTACTAATTACTTTCATTAAGTTGTTTTAGTGCCTAAATGATCAAATCATATAAGTCAAAGTCAAAGTCAAAGCTCGAAGTGAAAAGCACAAAGAACATATTGTAAAATCTATTGTAATTGCTTAGATTCATATAGGGTTGTATAATGCTTTCCATTTGTTTCAGCCAAAGTATTGCACATGTTTTAAAATATTTTTCAAATCATCTTTGTTTTGAAAAGTCAACTATTTTGCATGCAGGTCAAATTTTTCACATGTTGATCAAAATGTTTTCAACTTATGGTTTAACCATCAAAAGTATTTCAATTATATTCTTTTTAAGTTCATTCAAATGTGTTTAATGATGGTTTATCATTAGAATATGTTTTGAACTTGAATTTCAAGAAAAAGTCAAGTTTATGCTTACTGGACAGAAGTTGAGGTACGCGTTTCCTTCGGCCATAAGTGAATTTTCACTTATTTTGGCGAAAATGCGTTTTCTGTACAGGAATGTGTTTCCTCCAGTGAATCCAGAGAGCAAGTTTTTGCAACTCAAAGAGCAAAAACGTGTTTCCCCCAATAGAAACGTGTTTCCTATGTTTTTGGCAGAATCTGGATTTTTTAGCAGAAATGCCTTTCCCCAGTAGAAACACGTTTTCCCAGCAGAAACGTGTTTCCTTAAAAATTGATAGAATGCAATATTTTGCCATTTTTTAATAGAAATGTGGTTCCTCAAACAGAAACGAGGTTCTTACTTTTTCGAATCATATTTTGTATAAATATGTGCCTTAGCTCATTGAGAGCAACCTTTTGCAAAATTTGAGACTTGTTCTACTTTGTTCTCCACATTTTTGAAAAAGAAAACAAGTTTCTAAAGAGTTTTTGAATTTCATCTTTGAGAAGAAAACTCTTCATTTTTGCAAGAGTTTTCATCAAACTTTCAAGTTACATTTCAAGCTTTAAATCACTTTGAAGAAATTCCCTCTGCCATCATTTTTCATTTTTGAGAAGACATCTTTTCAAGAGATTTCAAAGTGATCAAAAGGGATTTTTGATTTTGTGCTTCAACTTCATCATTCTCAAATTAAAATCCAAAGAGATCCTTCCTTCAAATAAGTTTGTGCTTCATTCTTTACACACTTTGACTGATCTACACTTGGAAGGTATCTATAATCTATAATACATACATAATAACGCTCTCCAAAGTGAGCTCCTCAGCGTGCCACATCGGCCCCTCTGGGCAACAACTCTTCCACTACCCCCCCTCTTCATTTCTTTTTTTCAACCTCTCTTTCTCTGCAACCCAACCCCCCTTTATTTATTGCAGTCCATTTTTTTCAAGCCCTCTTTCTCTACAACACAACCTCCCCCCCCCCTTTTTTTTCTACTCCTCTTCTCTGCAACCCACCCACCCCCCGTTCTCTTTCTCTCTTTCTCTCTTTCTCTCTCTCTACTCCTCTTTATTTGCATTGTTAGTTTTAGTGGCTTGAGTTGTTTCTAGAACCAGTTAGGTTCCGGTAGATCTTTTCCACGGTACTACAATTTTGCATCTCCTAAACTTCAGCTATTTTACAAAGGATGATGTGTATGTTGTGAGGAATCGGTAGTGTCGTGGGAGTTTGTCATGGTTGCAAGATGCGGCGGCATTGTGGACGACATTTTATGAGCAACTTTCAGAACAATTGATTTTTACCATAATTTTTCCCTTCTTCTTTCTTATTTAATTTTTATTGTCATTTAAAATTTTAAAATTTCCCTCTTTCTTCTTAGTTATTTATTATTGTCATTTTGAATTTTGAATTTTTTCCCTGTTCATCATCTTGATCAGGTTGGTCAATCATTTTTTTTCCTTTTTTGTTTGTTTGTGATTCAGAATAATCGATTTTTGCCAAAAATCATTGGAGGAGTCGCCGAAGTTTGTCGTGGTTGTCAGCCTATTCATTACTCCTCAAATATTTTGGTTTAGGTATTTGTCTCTTTCTCCCTCTTCAATTATTTTGGTTTAGGTAAATGTTTCTTTCTCTTTCTTTGCACCCTTTCTCTCTACTTTTTCTCCCTAACCTCTCTCTCTACACTTTCTTTGCCCCCCCTCTCTCTACTTCTCTTTTTATTTTGTTGTTTGCAGAGTGCTTTTAGTTTTCGGTCACAGATGAAGCTATTTAATTAAGAACTCAAGTTCCTTTAGCTATACAAGATTGTTACACTTTCTAATGGATCTTGCAAAGGACGGTTCGAGTAAATTGTTTCTTTTAAGGTTGTAGCTAAATGAGCAATTTAGCAGCTTTTTCTACAGTTTTTTTGAAAATTTCTGATGATCCACTATGCTAAGAAGCTTACTGTGAAATTATTTTAGATGCTTTGGAATTCATTTAAAGTCAAAAAAATTGTGGAAGAGAAGCATGTTCTCTGTTTATCAAACTTCCAAGATATTCAGATGAATCAAACAAATAAGGAGCCTTTGTCGGTCGAGCATCAATTGAGATCTTTGAGATCAGCTCTGTTGTCATCAATCGAAGGACTGATGTAACGCCCCGTACATTGGTCAAACGTAAATGTTGACTTATACATATTGTATGATGTATTTATACGTGTATACGTATGCGTATTGGCTTAAAATAGTGAAAATACAAGTATGGTAGGACCATTGATACACTAAAGATGTTAGTTTTGTCATAGAATGCTCCATACTTAGAGAAATTTCAAACTGGACTGCAAGGAACGCACTCCTATGATAAATTCCAGAAAGCATGATTTTTCAATTTTCTTAAGGAACGTGCTCATTTAAGGAGGAACGCGCTCCTCAAAGGAAAAGAGAGAAGAAAACTCTTATGGACAGAGTAGGAACGCGCTCCTGTAAAGAGCAACGCGTTCCTTGAAGCCTGATAGCATTTTTTTTAAATGGTCAGTGAGGCATAGTTGACTTTAAAAATAAAAACTCACTCATTTCAGTGATAGAAAATAGGGAAACAAAGGGGAAAAGGAAACCGGAGTTGGGGAATTCGATTCCAAGGTGAGTTTTGCTTCGATTTCATTAAAAATTGTGTAAACAACATATGTCATTTTTGTAGATTTTTGACGGTTAAATTGGTGGGTTTGAGAAACGTGATTTGAGCTTGGATTTGTGGATTTCCACGGGCAATTGATAGGTAAATGATTTGTGATTGAAATACATGTTATTGCCTTTGATTTGGTGAAAAAATAATGGGTTTTTACTGGTTAAATCTCCAGCTCTGCAGCTACAAGCAGCCGAGGGTTTGGAAGGTTTCTTTTGGTATTTCTGGGTACCTTAAGTGTGTTTGAGCTAGAAATGTATTGGAAAATGATTGGTTGCTGTTTGTTTGCAATTTACAGCAAGAATTATGGACTTAATTGGTGGTTCAGACAAGTTGTATGTGAGCAGTTAGTGCGTCGAGTGATAGACATTGAGTTATCGTTGAGTATTTCTTGACTTTGGTTAGTTGTATATGGCATTGTATGATAGAAATTGTGTTTCAAATCATGAATATGTATATGTATTGCATTATTTTAAATTCATGAAAATATTTGACATTGGAGCATGTTTTGGACTTGCTAGAGTAAGTTAAAACATGAGGTCATTTCCAGAAAACAGTCCCGCATGAGGATTGAATAATCTCATGGTCCGAGTGATAGATTCTGAATGAAATTGGGATTAAGTCCTAATTTGAAATTATTCATAGCAAAAAATTGGGTAATAAGAGGTTTGTTGTGTGGACTCCTTATAAATGCATAATAAGGAGTGAATACTCGCTCTATTACTAGCAGAAGAGAGATGAGATGATTTTATTGTAATCCTGCATGTTTTTGGAATTATATTTATGCTCATGTATGTATTGTGAAATGTTTCATAGTGTTATAAACGAGATTTGAATGTATTGATTCATGTGTTTCTTTAAAATGCATATATAATGTCATAGTTAGGAATATTCACTGAGTTGTGGTTGCTCACCTAATTCTCAAACATTTCAGGTTCGGATCCTAAAGGCAAAGGAAAGGCGCGTGAAGGATAGAGAATCCTTCTCCTTTTGATATGTATGTGAAGTTTGAGAAATAATAGAATGTTTAATTATTATTTTTTGTCATGGATATGTATATAACACTATCTAAGTATATATATCGCATATAAGAGTATGGATAGTTTTATATGGATGTGTATATATGGAAATGTGAGGCTTATATGATGAAATGTGAATGATCATATATATATATATTGTGATTGTGTTTGACTTTGATAAAATCAGGTTGTGATATGACCAATAAACAAAGGAGACTCTGTCAAAATTTTGAAAAAAATTTGTATGTGATTTGAATAAAGCTGACAGGGTATTATATACGCCGTCACATGACGTATATCGTATCTTGTGTCGGTCGTGACGTCACTCATACGGAGTAGGTTGCGACAATGTTCGTATCAGAGCGTAAGGTTAGGATTAAAAGCCTTGAAAGATAAAAGTCCTATTACATTATATTAGTATGTTTGTATGTATGGGTAAATTATATGGGTAGCTAGATTATGAATAAATATCCTGATCATTTGACTAATTGTCTCTTTTATCTGTAATTTTCAGATTGAAAGGGAACAGTCAATGTGATCATGGATCCTAGTGATCAAGAAAGGATTAGAAAACTAGAAGAAGCATTAGCTACCCAACAACAACAGAATGCTTAGATCATTGAGATGATGGCTAAGATGTAGGAAGACAGGCAGAGGCCTGCAACATCAGTGATCCCTGATGCTGGAGCCAATAGTGTTGGCGCACCTGCAACTGAGCATGTAGCTGAAGTTTAGATAGTTGATCTGGAAGTTGAGAAGAATAAAAAAAAAGAAAGATACGAAGAGGTGATGAAATCCTTTAAGAGGCGAGATGCGGTGGCATTGTAGACGACACTTTGTGAGCAACTTTCAGAACAACTGATTTTTACCATAATTGTTCCCTTCTTCTTTCTTATTTGTTTTTTAATGTCATTTAAAATTTTAAAATTTTTCCCTTTCTTCTTAGTTATTTAGTACTGTCATTTTTAATTTCGAATTTTTCCCTGTTCATCATCTTGATCGGGTTGGTCAATCATTTTTTTGTTCCTTTTTTGTGATTTATAACAGTCAATTTTTGCCAAAAATCATCGGAGGAGTCGTTGGAGTTTGTCCTGGTTGTCAGCCTGTTCCTTACTCCTGAATTATTTTGGTTTAGGTATTTGTCTTTTTCTCCTTCTTCAATTATTTTGGTTTAGGTAAATGTTTTTTACTCTTTCTCTGCTCCCTTTCTCTTTACCCTCTCTCTTTACACTTTCTGTGCCCCCTCCCCTCTCTCTACTCCTATTTTTCTACATCCTCATTCTTTCTCTACTCTTCTTGTCATTTTGTTGTTTGCAGGGTACTTTTAGTTTTTGGTCACAAATGAAGCCATTTAATTAAGAACTCAAGTTCCTTCAACTACAGAAGATTGCTACCCTTTCTAATGGATCTTGCAAAGGAAGGTTCGAGTAAATTGTTTCTTTTATGGTTGTAGCTAAATGATCAATTTAGCAGCTTTTTTCTACATTTTTTTTGCAAGCTTACTGTGAAATTATTTTAGATGCTTTGGAAATTCATCTAAAGTTGAAAAAATCATGGAAAAGAAGCATGTTCCATGTTTATCAAACTTCCAACATATTCAGATGAATCAAACAAACAAGGAGCCTTCGCCGAACGGGCTGTTATCTTAATGAACCCCATGATATGAATGTTTTGATGATTCCAAATATCTCCAGTTTGTCTATCTAATGATCTTGTCAAGTGTTTCAGATTTATCAAGAATCAAGATCAAGGAACTATGCTCACAAGTCTATTAAACAGCACAAGTAAAGTTCTGAGTCTGTCAGTACTTAGAATGTAAAGTCTATCGATCAATTTACTCTCAGCAAGACTTAATCGTTTGCATATATTGATGGTAACATTCTAAACGTACCTTGTGATTTCTAAAGTATTTGATTTGATTAGATCAACATAATGATGTTAATCGTGTTTTATCGAGCTTTAATCGAGAAATCAAAAATCATTTTTATAAAGTTTTTCAGGACGCTAATGTTTTATTAGCGCCCTCCTGGACTTGATGAGTCAAGACACTGATAAAATATTCAAGGTTGAATAACTAATTCATTAGGACGCTTACTTGCAAGTAGCGGCCTCCTTTTAAGTCAACCTTTGATCGCATCAGGACGTTAACTCAGTTTCAGGTCGCTAGAAGATCTCTTAGTTTTTAATTGGTTTCTATCTTTAAGGGCGTTGATAGTTATAAGTTGAATAAACTATCAAGAGGCTACTTGTATAGGAGCGCCCTCATCCTCAGAACTAACTTAATAACTGTCAGGACGCTTACTATCCGTCAACGCACTTAATAGTATTTTTGAATTGTTTAAAGATTTCAGGATGTTTACTTATGAGTAGTGCCCTCGTGCCTTTAAATGTTTTAAAACAAAGCAGGACGCTAACTGTCTAGTAGCACCCTCATGTTTTAAGTCGTTTCATTGTCAAAGTAAGTCAGAATGTTTACTGTAATACCCTAGGTATTGCACAAATATATATATATATATCATTCGGGCAGGACGCCTGAACGTTCGGGCGGCCCCCCGAACATTCAGGTGCCAAATCCTCTATATAAGGAACCCCTCCCTTCCTCATTTCTCAAACCAAATTCACTCCTCTTGGGATTTTTCTTCTCCTTTTCACTCATTCTGAGTTTTTAGTCTTTTGAGACTCTCTTTGCGGCGCAACACGGTTCTGTCCGGAGGAAATCGCCAGTTCTGAAAGGAGTTCTTATCTGAAGGTGGGGAAGGAAACATAGGTTTGCGTGTCTTATAACTTTTATTAAAATTTATATTCATTTATCATTATGTCTACCATTCATTTAGACTGCATTATTGCGTATAATGTTTATACTGTCGCACTTATGCCTGTATATTCAAAATTCATGTATTATGTAGTTGTTATGCTGGATTCGTAGTCAATTTGGCTCAACCAGACTCAGTCTTGTCCTCAGTAACTTTATATAGTGAACGGGAGGCTGCGTGCTGCTCTAGACGATTGGTATTTAAGTAGACCTCGTGTCTCACCTCCCAACTGGAGACTGATCTGGTTGGTCTTATTTAAAAGCGATCAGCTTATACAGTAATACTGAATGTCCTAACCTTGCACGTAGTGATACCGACCGTGATAAAGATCACCAGACGCTGCTAAATCTTGTCTAAATGTTAAGTAAAGACCGGACCAGTTCATACAGACCAATTCATGCATTGGCATCATACATATTAACACCTAGGGACGTATATGGTTTATGATTCATAGAATAGTTAGTAGCAATGCTTGCTATTCAATATATTTCTCTGGAAAGGGACGTATAATGAGAACCTAGCTAATTCTAGGGAAGGACATATGTACGTGAATCCAGAGCATTATTCCTGATGAGGGACGTACAATGAGAACTCGGTTACTCCTGGGAAGGGACATCTGTACGTGAACTCAGGCGATGTACAGTCATCAAACCATTACGAGACGATGTCATGCATACATACATATTGAATTGATTATAATGCTCTGATGTGTATTTAAGATATTTGATTATGAAGTTTGCTTTATTAATTGTTATATTCACGAACTATTTTACCCTCTGAGCGTGTAGCTCACCCTGTTGTTATCCAATTTTTCACAAGAGATTAGAGTAGACTGGGTGCAGGTTTTTGGGCCCACATTTTGTACCCTTTGTATTATTCATTAGGGATTTTCGGGAGAATGTTCCCTTAACTATTTCATGTACAAAAATATTCTGAAATTAATGAAATCAGACTTGTACTTAACTATGCTTCCGCGCACTCTGTTATTATCGTTATAATGCATTCGCACCCCGTCCGTGAGTGTCCCGCCGGTTTAGGCGTGTCTGGGTCGGGTGTGAAACTTACGATATAATAGGGTCCTCACTTCATTGTTCAGTAGGACGTTGATACTCTATGAGCGCCCTCAAAAGAACAAAACTACAAAAATAATATTTTTGTTGTTCTAACACGTACATCTTTCTAGCCACCTTTTCAGAATAACTTTTCGTACAAAAACCAACTTTTTGTATTAGTACAAGATATTCTCTGATTCATGAACTATGTCTCTTGAACTTTCCATATTCGTGAATCTGGAGAAAATCAGAATGTTCATGAAATGTACAGTTGTCATTTTCGTGATATATTTTAGCAGTTGTGAGTAAACGTTCATATTTGAAATTCAAATTCAAATTCAAATGTACTACAACTACTCTTCTAGTCTATATATACCAGCACTAACAATCTGTTAAGCCTACTGAAAATTCTCTGAGCCAAAACACTTTTTGAAAGTTAGTCGAATTTTTATTTGAATCAAAAAGCTTAATTCATTATGGTTTCAAAACGTTTTCTTTGAAACTCTACTTATTCAAGATATTTTCATGCTGAGCAAAATTTCAATCTTTATCTGAAAATCTATTTGAAAGCTTGAACTATTTTCACTCAAATTTTCAGTATTGTTTTAACTTATATTAATCTTGCTGAAAGAGAAATTTGAGAGATAGTTCATAGGATACAGTTGTATTTAATTTTATATCATGTATATTGTATCAAGGTTGTAATAATAGTTAGATAAACTACTGAGTTGATATTCAACAAGGTTAGGTCTTCTCACACCCGTAAGTTGAGAAACGGTCTTCTCCCACCTGTAAGCTGAGAAACGGTAGTTCTCACACCCGTAAGTTGAGAAAGCTTAGGTTTGTCTCATACCCGTAAGTTAGGATAGGTTGGTCTCACGCCTGTAAGTTGAGCAGTGTAACGGTTGTTCTCACACCTGTAAATTGAGAAAAAGTGTAACAGTTTGATTCTCACCCGTAAGAGAGTCCCTTAGTGATAAGGTTAAAATCCTAACTGAGGATATTAGGTAGTGGACGTAGGTAAGTAGCGTTCCACTATAAATCGACTGTGCATATTTATTTTTATTCCGCACTTTAACATTGTCATTGCATTCAATTTTAAATTGTCTAAGTGTCCAATTCACCCCCCTTCTTGGACATATCTGGGCCAACACGGGCGTCAATTGAGATCTTCGAGATCAGCTTTGTTGTCATCAATCGAATGACTAAAATAAGAACTGAAGATCGAATGGGTTGTGTTTGAGTTGCATAGAAGAAGAAGAAGAAGGAGAAGAAAAAGAAAAAAGAAAAAAAAACTATGGGCGCTTGTAGCATTGAACCCAAACATTACTAACTTATCTTCTTAAGATTTTTTTTCCTTTCTTCTTTTTTCCTTCTCTTTTTTGGGGGAAAATTATTTCCCTTTTTCCTTTTACCTTTTCTTTTTTGGGGGAAAAATTATTTCCTTTATGTTATGATAATGAATTGCTTGAATTTGTATGACTTACTTCAACTGGTAGAGATCACTGGAAGTTGTTGATCTTAGTTCAAATAATCTTACTGGGGAATTGAATAAAGCAATCTTCAAATGGTCTAACCTTAGATTTCTATTTGTCGCTGGCAACAACTTTAAAGGAGCTTTACCTAATTAGTTGTTCTCATTTGATCTCCTGCAATTTATTGATCTTTTTGGCAATAATTTCTTTGGGTTTATATCTGATGTGAATTTCAAACCAGCTCAAGGTTCAGCATTGCAGATAAAACATCGATGGGTCATCATCTTCTAAACAAAATCTAGATATAAGGGTATCTGTGAATCTTCTGGAAAACCAAGAATTGGGTCTAGATTACACTCTATTAACATGTGCAGGGAATGATTTATCATACAAATATCTTCATGGTGAGAACATCCAATACAACATCCAACTCTATTAGATCAAACCTCTATATATATAAATGCGACTGGATTCGTACACAAATTGTTGAAAAATATGGTAACACTATAAACAATAATGTTTATAAATAAAAGTGATTTTTGAGAGTTTTATTCATGTTGCATTTAATGAATTTTGACTTTTTTGTTCTTTTCATTTAATGTTATTTTAGACTTTTTGTTTTTTATTTTTATTTTCTTTAGCTCCTACAATTTTTTTTACTATATCTCACAATTGTTCATTTTTTTTGTCATTTCACCTATATTGTGAATGATCTTTATTTCAATTAATATAGTAGTTGTAACACCCCGTAATTTTAATTAAATACATACGTTAAATTACGCATATATCGAGATGTATAATACACGTATTTTATATGCAATAGGCAAATATATGCGTGTATGAAAATATATACTAGATTTAAGGAGTATTAGAAAATAAATAAAATTATTAAATGAAGTTGATACATATGGGATCATCCGATACGGGTGCTTACAATTTAAAAAAATGAAGTTGAATTAAATTGATTAATTTATGGAGTTGAAAATATGTGGATTGGAGTATGATGTAATGAATTAATGAATAGTATGATTTAATGAATGAAAGTTAAATATTAAAATGGGGGAAGTTGTTTTATTAAGTTAGATGAGGAGTATTGGATCATTTTTTATATAAAATAGCATCTCTCTCATTTCTAATATCTCAACCGTTTAAATAAAAAAGAAAACAGAAAAGAAAAGAAGAATAGAAAAAGAAGTTGCGGAGAAGAAAGAAGAACGAACGGACGGAGAGAAGAAGGAGAAGAAGAAAAAGGGAAAACGCGGGATTCGCGTCAAATTTGGACCCGGGGTAAGTGATTTTCACTCTATTTCTTCGTGAAATTAATATCTAAGCTAGATGTAACGATTCTAGCGGAGTAATTTTAGCTATAGGAGTTGTTTTACAGTGTTTTCAAAATTGGGGTTTTTACCCAACTTGGATGAAAATTTGTTCGAAAGGTGGAAAAACACTCCCTAGACTGTAGGAACCCCGAATATGTGGTTAGATTTTATTTCTTTGTTCATTTGAAATTTTTATGGCTGTTGGAAGTTTGTTGGAAGTTAGAGTTTAGATTGAAAACCTTTCGAATCATTTAAAACAGAATGAAACTCCAATTTAAGGCTATAGAATGGTAGAATGAACTGTTGCGAGTCCATCGATACTAATTTCATGATTTTTGGATACCGTTTGACAATTTTAGTAAAAAATTTCATGTTTCCAATTAACAGCAACGTAAATAGTGACGTAAATAGTACTATGATCATATCCAGTGAATAAAATGGAATTAGAATCCAATGAAACTCCGGTTTGAGATCATAGAATCGTAGAGAATTGAATTTCGGACGTTCCGATGCTAAGATTGTGATTTTTGGATATGATTTGATATTTTTAGTAACTAAATATATGATTTTTGTGAGTGAAATTAACTTTAGATGCCTTCGCGAACGTGTAAAACCTCAATAAAATACCTGTTGAAGGTAGTAGAATGATAGAATGACGGATTTTACATGTGTCGATGTGGACAGAATAATTTTAGGAATGTTCTAGATTTTTAATAAAATTGATATATGTTCCAGTAGAAAAATAAACTGAGAATTAGTAAAAATATGAATTGGAAATCTATTTTCATTGTTCTTTCTTATGGAAATAGCTAGATTGACCACAGAAACGTGATAGTAGTTTCTTCAACTGCTTATGAGTCCTAAATTGAGTTGGAATCTAAAGTCACAAAATGCGTATAATATTTTTAAGATTGATCTTTATTATTGATGATTTGACGTGAGTTGAGAAATTGAATTGTGGAGTGGTTGTGACAGGTTGAGTTAGTTGGATTTATGGATTTAAATTAGAGCTGGACTCGAAAGCGACGGTGATGGTATTTAAGTTGAAAAGTCTTGTACCGTGAGTATATTTTCTTGATTTTGGTTCTTATATGGCATTTTATATATATGAAATGTTTGAATGTAACTATGATATGCATATATTGTTGCATTGTGTTTTAATTTGCATTCATAAATGATTTTTTTGGCATTTGGAGTATGCGAGTTTCGTTAGGAATTAGACTCGGATGAGTGTTATGCATAACTTCATTGTCAGTAGGTCTGTCCTAAGAAGGATTGGAGAACCTTGAAATGACTGTGAATTAGGTAATGAAAGGTTGTGGCTACCTTGTAACGGTCATACAAGGGTTAGACCCGCTCTTTTGCCTTGAATGAGGGAGATTGTAAATTTGTTTGATGAAACTGTGCATTGGTTTATTGAATGAGCATAACTATATCTTATGTGCATGTATCTTATTTTGATGAATGTTACATATGTGCTTTTGAAATAATTTTAAATGTCATGTTTCCCTAAATGCATAAAATTGCCATATCAAGAGATATATTCACTGAGCTGTTTCCAATATTTCAGGTATTGAGTGATAATCACGTGAGCCTTCGTCTGGTATGTGTATGTATGCATTGGAGGATATGGGTTATTTTTCTTTACTTTGATAAGTATAATTATCACATACTATATCTATATTATCACATAGATGGGTTGTAAGAAAACATGGATTTTGATTTGATATTTTGGATTATACAATGCTTGTGATGATGGAATGGGATGATCGTAAGTATCTATCATGTGAGAATTTGATGTGTGAATGAATGGAATGATTATATATATCTATATTGGATTTGATTTGTGGTATATCAGGAAAAAAAATGTGAATTGTCCATTTTATGGGGAGGTGCTGTCAAAATTTTTATAAATTTTGGGAAATATTGTGAATGTCCGTTGAGGTTGACAGTGTATTATATACTGTATATGGGTATGTACAGTGTATAGTATACTGTGCCGGTCATGACGTCAGCCTACGTCAGGGGCGTCGTGACAGTAGTACTATAAAAAAAGAAAAGAAACGATGTCAACACATGGTTTTGGTATGGGCCATTTGAAGAGGGGCTCCATGAACATCTTGCCTTCTTCTAAGCTTATCCCAACAACTAGGTGTGGCGACCCTGTACCCCGGACCACCAACCCCGCAAGGAATGGCATGCGGAAGGCCGGGGAGAGACGCCTGGCGTAGGCATCTCCAACCACTTCTCAACCCCCGTGAGGTGGTTGAGACCCTACGAGCATTATCCCAAACAACGACATAATATAAAAATGTACTAAACAAAACTATCAACCGTATTAATCATCAAAGACAAGAGATAATCCATAAAAATGAACCATAAATAAAACCATAATCCCTACAGTCCATCAAGATGGACATACACATAAAGTCCAAAACCAGGGGTACAAAAAAATCGTCATATGCCCACATGGTCTATCTAACAAGTCCCAACTCACCCATACTACAATGTGGAAAGTGTTATAATTACATAGTCCAAAATATAATACACCATAATTTAAAACACAGTTCAATCAAAATGCCTCTCAACTCACATCGAGGCTTTGGATTCTCTCGTTGGCAAGATTGTAACACCCCGTAATTTTAATTAAATACATACATTAAAGTACGCATATATCGAGATGTATAATACACGTATTTTATACGTATGAGCTAAATATGCAGGTGATAATACATGTATTTGATACGTATGCGTTAAATATACGCGTGTATGAATAGTAAATAAATAAAATTATGAAATGAAGATGATATATGTGAATTAAATTGATTAATTTATGGGATTGGTTAATTAAAAACGTGGAGTTGATTATGACTGAATGAATTTAATGAAATTTGATGGAGGAGTTAGTTAATAAAGGGAGTCTAGGAGCATGGGATCAAAATTAAAATCAAATAAAAAAATAAAAATAAAAATAAGGCTCTTATCTCTTTGCCGACAAAGAGAAAACAAAGACAAAAAAAAAGAGAAAAACAAAAACAAGTTGCAAAAGAAAGAAGGAGAAGAAGTGCAGAGAGAAGGAAATGAAGGAAGGAAGGAAGAAAGAAGGGGAAACGGAGGGAGATCCGAACCCGAGGTAAGCGATTTCTACTTTCTTTCTTTGTAAAATTGATATGTAAGCTAGATGTAAGCTTTCTAGCGGAGCAATTTTGACTGTGGGAGCCGTTGTACGGCGTTTTCAAAAATTGGGATTTTGACCCAATATGAATAAAAATTCGCTAGAAAGGTAAAAAAATGCTTCCTGGACTGTTAGAACCCCGAATATGTGGTTAGAGTCAATTTTATGATTTTTGGAGACCGTTGGACAATTTTAATACAATTTACAACATTCGGATGAATAGTAAAATAAATAGTAAAATAAATAGTGAATAGTAGTAAATAGTAGTAAATAGTGAAGTGAATAGTAAATAGTGAAATAAATAGTAAATAGTGAAATAAATAGTAAATAGTGAATAGTAGTGAATAGTGAAATAAATAGTGAATAGTAAATAGTGAAATAAATAGTAAATAGTGAATAGTAGTAAATAGTGAATAGTAGTGAATAGTAAATAGTGAAATGAATAGTGAATAGTGAAGTGAATGGTAAATAGTGAATACTGTGACCAGTGATTTGAAATCATAGATTCGTAGAGAACAGAATTCCGGACGTTTCGATACTAAGTTCGTGATTTTTGGATAATTTGATATTTTTTGTAGCTACCGATATGATAAATGATGATTCTCATGATAATCTATAATTAATTTCAGTGTTTAAAATGAGAGCTTAAGGGCATGGATAAACGCTCTTCAGGAAGCCCTATTGTTGCTCGATTTAGCGGTTGAATTAGAAAACTCGTGTAACCACTGTGAGTATAGTTTTCTTAATTTGGTTCTTGTATGGCATTGTACGCCTATAAAATGTTTGATTGTATGCATGTTATATTTATATATAATGCATTGAGTTTTATGGATCATGCAAACTGATTTTAGCAATTAGAGTTTGTAATGATGAGGCTTTGCGATTCCTCATTCTCATTTCGTTGGGATCCAAATGACTGTTAATTGGGTAATGAGAGGTTGTGGCTACCTTGTAACGGCCATACAAGGGTTAGACCCGCTCTCTTGCCTTGTGGAGGAGGGAGATTATGCATTGTGTTATTGAATTGGGTAATGAGAGGCTGTGTCTACCTTGTACGACCATACAAGGGTTAGACACACTCTCTTGCCTTGCGGAGGAGGGAGTTTGTGCATTGTGTTTTGAAAACTCATGAAATTTATGATGTTGACATGTACAATATATTCATTGAATGATGCATGTGTTGAATAAGTGTTTGAAATGATTTTAAATGTCATATTTCTATAAATGTATATAATTGTCATCTCAAGAACTATATTCATTGAGCTGTTGATTGCTCACCCCATTTCCTCCAACATTTCAGGTATTAATTCAAAGGGAAAAGGAAAACTCCGTGACACGTGAACCTGTACGTGTACGTATGCTTGGAGGCAAGAGATTATATTCTTGTTATTTTGATATGTATAATTATCACATACTATACATATACTATCACCTATATGGGTTGTGTGGTAATCTTATATAATGCTTGGAATGATGTCATGTATGAATTTCATTTGTGGAATGAATGGAATGATTATGGAGATCTATATTGGATTTGATGTGTGGTATATAAAAAAAAAATCTGTAAGTTTGGGATGGATTGTGAGAGTACGTGAAGGCTGACAGTGTATTGTATACTGTATACAGGTATGTACAGTGTATAGTACATTGTGCCGGTCATGTCGTCAGCCTACGTCAGGGACGTCGTGACAATATTGGTATCAGAGACAAATTTAGGATTAAAAGCCTAAAAGATTAAAAGTTTTATGATATTATGTTTGTTTGTATGGTTTATGTACGGGTAAATTACGTATCTATAAAGATTGAGTAATCGGATTGTCTGACTGATATGCTCCTTTATCTCTGTGAATGGCAGATTGAAAGGGAAGGATCAGACAATCATGGACCCACAAGAAGAAAGGTTAAAGAAACTGGAAGAAATGATGATAGCTCAGCGGAGACAAAATGCTGAGATGATGCGTATGATAACACGTCTTCAGGATAATTTACAGGGGCCTCCAGCATCTGTAGTACCGGAGGTTGGCGCCCGTAGTGCGGGTGCGTCTGCCGAGCGACCTGTGCCAGCGCAGGAAACAGTAGAGCCTCATGTTGATATAGAAGAGACTCGCAGATATGAAGATGTGATGAAAGCATTTAAGAGACGAGAACCGCCTCTATTTGATGGCAGTCTAGAGTTAGAAGTTGCTGAGGATTGGCTTATACGGATAGAAGTTATATTTGAGGATATGCATGTACATGATAAGGACAAGATTAGACTTGCTCGATTTAAATTCTCGAGTAAGGTTGAGAGATGGTGGCAGACAATAGGCCGAGCTCAAGGACCCATAGATACTTGGGATAAATTCAAAGAAGTATTCTATAAGACGTACTATCCCCCGTCTGAGGTTGATAAACGACATAAGCAATTTATAGAATTACAGCAAGGGAACATGTCTGTGAGAGAATATGAATTTGAGTTCAATAGGCTAGCCTTGTTTGCCCTTGAGATGGTACAAACAGATCTAATGCGAATGAAGAGGCTCAGGGAAGGATTTAATGATCCAATCCAGAAAGGTTTAGCTCTTGCTGGTGTTCAGACTTATGATCAGGCAGTGCGACAGGCACTGGATTATGAGACAGTCGAGATGAAAAATAAGCCACCACGGACAATGCCCACATCACAGGCAGGTATAGAGCAGCAAGTATCTTATCAGAGTCCGAGAAAGCAGAGATGGGACAGAAACTGGTGGGGTGAACAGAAAAAGGCAAAGATAGTTGAGAGGCCTACTCCAGTTACTCCTCCAGCAGCAACGCTACCACCACCAGCAACGCTACCACCACCACCACCGGCAGGCAGAATATCACAGTCTGTTATGAGGCCACCGACACAGGGATCGTCGGTTCGGGCACCATGGCCATTTAGGGGACCAGGCAGTCAGAGTGGTTGGCGTTCCATGCCAGGCACTGCGTCGCAGACAGCTTCATCTGCATATCGTCCTCTTTTCACATGCTTTCGATGTGGGAACAAGGGACATAAAGCGTACCGGTGTCCTTTGCAGTCAGCCCCGCAGACTCCAACAAATCCATCTGCTACTGTTCCTATTCCCATGCCTGTCAGAGAGCAAGCCAGGGCTGTTACTGAGCCAGATCCAGAGGCGAACAAGAACTTGATGGAAGGTATGATTTCTATTTGCGACACTATGATGTATGTGTTAATTGATGCTGGATCCACCTTGTCATTTATTGCTGGCTACATGGTAGATAGGTTACATTTAACTCTTGTTAGGATTAGTACACCGTTGGTTCTGAGTACTGCAGCAGGAGACCGAATCTACCCCAATATGTTGTGTGAAAAGTGTGTGGTCAAATATGCAGATCATGAAATGATTGTGAATCTTAGGGTTTTAGAATTCCTTGAATTCGATGCTATACTGGATATGGATTGGTTGGCTGCCTATCATGCCCATGTGGACTGCTTTGATAAGAAAGTAGTCTTCCAAATACCAGGACAATCCGCATTTATTTATAGTGGCAAGACTTCTTTAAATTCTCCCACTCGAGGCAGGATGGCCACTAATGCAGAGATAGGGATGTTGGCTAGTATAAAGACAGTAAATGAAAAGGACTTAGGCGTTCAGATAGCAGATATTCCTATAGTATGTGAGTACCCAGATGTTTTTCCAGAGGATTTACTAGGATTACCACCAGTACGGGAAATTGATTTTATTATTGAACTAATACCTGCTACAAAGCCTATTTCAATCCCACCCTATCGAATGGCGCCAAAGGAGTTACAGGAACTCGAGGTGCAATTAGAGGAGTTGATGGCAAAAGGGTTTATCACCCCGAGTATGTCACCATGGGGCGCGCCTATCCTGTTTGTGAAGAAGAAGATGGCAGCTTGAGGTTATGCATTGATTATAGACAGCTAAACAGGGCGACAGTGAAAAATAAGTATCCTTTACCCCATATCGATGATTTATTCGATCAGTTGAATGGTGCTAAATTTTCCTCTAAAATTGATTTAAGATCTGGATACCATCAGCTAAGAATACGGGAAGAGGATGTACCAAAGACTGCGTTTAGAACACAGTATGGTCACTATGAGTTTCTTGTTATGCCTTTTGGACTAACCAATGCCCCAGCCATGTTTATGGATTTGATGCAAAGGGTATTCAGACCATATCTGGATCAATTCATTATTGTGTTTATTGATGATATACTCATTTATTCCAAGACTCAGGAGGATCATGAGCAGCACCTCCGCATCACTTTACAAACACTGAGAGAGCATCGGTTGTATGCTAAATTCAGTAAATGCAAGTTTTGGATACATGAGGTGAGATTTTTAGGTCATGTGGTTAGTGCAGAAGGTATTTCTGTTGATTCTGCTAAGGTTGAGGCAATCATAAATTGGCCAAGACCAACCACAGTGACTGAAATTCGTAGTTTTTTGGGTCTCGCTAGTTATTACCGAAGATTTGTGGAAGGCTTTTCCCGATTGGCTTCCCCACTTACAAGGCTGACTCAGAAAAATGTGTCATTTGTGTGGACTTCTGCATGTGAGGATGTTTTCACTGAGTTGAAGAAGAAACTAACTACTACCCCAGTTTTAGTACTCCCAGAACCTGGAAAGGAGTTGGTGATTTACACAGATGCATCACATTTAGGTTTGGGATGTGTATTCATGCAAGAGGGTAGAGTGATTGCTTATGCATCCAGACAGCTGAAGATACATGAGAAGAATAACCCTGTGCATGATTTAGAACTAGCAGCTATGGTATTTGCATTGAAATTGTGGAGACATTACCTCTATGGGGAAAAGTTCACACTATACTCAGATCACAAAAGTCTGAAATATTTGTTTGACCAGAAAGAGTTGAATATGAGACAGCGTAGATGGTTGGAATTCCTAAAAGATTATGATTTCACGTTAGAATATCATCCTGGAAAGGCCAACGTCGTAGCTGATGCATTGAGCCGAAAACGGGTTGAGACCCAAGTGGTAGCTTGTTAGATGGCCCAGGAGTGGCGACTTTTAGAGAGAGCGACTATGATGAGTGTTCTCTCTATGGCCCCACACGTTGACATTTGTGCTCAGATGCATATACAGGTGACAGATTCGTCTATTCAAAAGATTAAGGATATGCAGCAGCATGATCCTGATCTTGGTATGTATGAGTTGTGGGTAGATAGTGCTGACAGGGCAGATTGGCAGAGAGGTCCAGATGGTGTCCTGCGTTATCAGGGGAGATTATGGGTACCCGTGAATAGGGCATTGAGGGCTGAGTTATTAGAAAAAGCACATAGATCTCAGTATACTATTCACCCAGGGTCTACAAAAATGTATCATGATATGAAGAGAACAGTATGGTGGCATGGGATGAAGAAAGATATAGCTGAGTATGTGCGAAATTGTGAGGTGTGTCAGCAAGTGAAAGCTGAACATCAGAGACCAGGAGGTCAGATGCAACCATTATCTATTCCCGAATGGAAATGGGAGCATATCACGATGGACTTTATCACAGGATTGCCCAGATCTCAGGGTAGATTTGACGCCATCTGGGTAATAGTTGACAGATTGACTAAATCTGCACACTTTCTTCCAATGACCACTAAAGACTCGATTGATAGACTGAGCAGATTGTATGTGCGGGAGATTGTCAGGTTGCATGGTATACATGTTTTTATTGTGTCGGATAGAGATCCGCGGTTCACATCGAGCTTTTGGCAGGCTATGCAGGCCCGATTTGATACTCATCTCCGTTTTAGTACAGCATTTCATCCTCAGACTGATGGCCAGACTGATAGAGTGATTCAGATGCTGGAAGACATGCTCAGATTGTGTATTTTAGAGTTTGGTGGGACTTGGAGTGAAAGTTTACCATTGTGTGAGTTTGCTTATAATAACAGCTATCAGGCCAGTATTGGCATGGCACCTTATGAAGTTTTGTATGGTAGGCCGTGCAGATCTCCGACTTGTTGGTATGAGGTTGGAGAATCACAGTTGTTGGGACCGAAAGTTGTTATTGATCACACTGAGCAGGTTAAACAGATCAGACAGAGATTGAAAGCAACCCAAGACCGACAGAAGAGTTATTTTGATAACCGCCACAGACCTTTAGAGTTTGCAGTAGATGACCTCGTGCTGCTTAAAGTCTCGCCACGGAAAGGTCAGATGCGGTTTGGGGTGGAAGGAAAATTGTCTCCTCGCTTTATTGGACCGTTTAAAATCACAGAGAGGATTGGTCCATTAGCATACCGGATTGCTTTGCCTCCTCAGTTAGTCAGTGTTCATGATGTGTTTCATATTTCTATGTTGAGAAAATATCATTCAGACCTGACGAAGTATCCACCCTCGACACATCTTTTAGATGTAACACAGTTACAAGTTGGGGAGGATGCTACATATGAAGAGAGGCCCATTCAGATTCTTGATAGGAAGGTTCAACAATTGCGAAATAAAGCAATTCCTTTGGTCAGAGTCAAATGGCAATTTCATGATAATGAGGAGCAGACTTGGGAACGCGAGGACTGGATGAGGGAGACATTTCCTGATCTCTTTACCACTTGAGGTACATTTCTCCTTATCTGTTAAATTTCGAGGACGAAATTCTTTAAGTTGGGGAGATTGTAACACCCCGTAATTTTAATTAAATACATACATTGAAGTACGCGTATATCGAGATGTATAATACACGTATTTTATACGTATGAGCTAAATATGCACGTGATAATACATGTATTTGATACGTATGCGTTAAATATACGCGTGTATGAATAGTAAATAAATAAAATTATGAAATGAAGATGATACATGTGAATTAAATTGATTAATTTATGGGATTGGTTAATTAAAAATGTGGAGTTGTTTATGACTGAATGAATTTAATGAAATTTGATGGAGGAGTTAGTTAATAAAGGGAGTCTAGGAGCATGGGATCAAAATTAAAATCAAATAAAAAAATAAAAATAGAAATAAGGCTCTTATCTCTTTGCCGACAAGAGAAAACAAAGACAAAAAAAAAGAGAAAAACAAAAACAAGTTGCAAAAGAAAGAAGGAGAAGAAGTGCAGAGAGAAGGAAAGGAAGGAAGGAAGGAAGAAAGAAGGGGAAACGGAGGGAGATCCGAACCCGAGGTAAGCGATTTCTACTTTCTTTCTTTGTAAAATTGATATGTAAGCTAGATGTAAGCTTTCTAGCGGAGTAATTTTGACTGTGGGAGCCGTTGTACGGCGTTTTCAAAAATTGGAATTTTGACCCAATATGAATAAAAATTCGCTAGAAAGGTAAAAAAATGCTTCCTGGACTGTTAGAACCCCGAATATGTGGTTAGAGTCAATTTTATGATTTTTGGAGACCGTTGGACAATTTTAATACAATTTACAACATTCGGATGAATAGTAAAATAAATAGTAAAATGAATAGTAAATAGTAGTAAATAGTGAAGTGAATAGTGAATAGTGAAATAAATAGTGAATAGTAAATAGTGAAATAAATAGTGAATAGTGAATAGTAGTGAATAGTGAAATAAATAGTGAATAGTAAATAGTGAAATAAATAGTAAATAGTGAATAGTAGTAAATAGTGATTATTGTGACCAATGATTTGAAATCATAGATTCGTAGATAACAGAATTCCGGACGTTTCGATACTAAGATCGTGATTTTTGGATAATTTGATATTTTTCGTAGCTACCGATATGATAAATGATGATTCTCATGATAATCTATGATTAATTTCAGTGTTTAAAATGAGAGCTTAAGGGCATGGATAAACGCTCTTGAAGAAGCCCTATTGTTGCTCGATTTTAGCGGTTGAATTAGAAAACCCGTGTAACCACTGTGAGTATAGTTTTCTTGATTTGGTTCTTGTATGGCATTGTACGCCTATAAAATGTTTGATTGTATGCATGTTATATTTATATATAATGCATTGAGTTTTATGGATCATGCAAACTAATTTTAGCAATTAGAGTTTGTAATGATGAGGTTTTGCGATTCCTCATTCTCATTTCGTTGGGATCCAAATGACTGTTAATTGGGTAATGAGAGGTTGTGGCTACCTTGTAACGGCCATACAAGGGTTAGACCCGCTCTCTTGCCTTGCGGAGGAGGGAGATTATGCATTGTGTTATTGAATTGGGTAATGAGAGGTTGTGTCTACCTTGTACGACCATACAAGGGTTAGACCCGCTCTCTTGCCTTGCGGAGGAGGGAGTTTGTGCATTGTGTTTTGAAAACTCATGAAATTTATGATGTTGACATGTACAATATATTCATTGAATGATGCATGTGTTGAATAAGTGTTTGAAATGATTTTAAATGTCATATTTCTATAAATGTATATAATTGTCATCTCAAGAACTATATTCATTGAGCTGTTGATTGCTCACCCCATTTCCTCCAACATTTCAGGTATTAATTCAAAGGGAAAAGGAAAACTCCGTGACACGTGAACCTGTACGTGTACGTATGCTTGGAGGCAAGAGATTATATTCTTGTTATTTTGATATGTATAATTATCACATACTATACATATACTATCACCTAGATGGGTTGTGTGGTAATCTTATATAATGCTTGGAATGATGTCATGTATGAATTTCATTTGTGGAATGAATGGAATGATTATGGAGATCTATATTGGATTTGATGTGTGGTATATAAAAAAAAAATCTGTAAGTTTGGGATGGATTGTGAGAGTACGTGAAGGCTGACAGTGTATTGTATACTGTATACAGGTATGTACAGTGTATAGTACATTGTGCTGGTCATGTCGTCAGCCTACGTCAGGGACGTCGTGACAAAGGCCCTCAAGATATGACTACTCCTTTGCCCTTATTCGGGACAAAAGGACCTGAAAGAGGAAAATGAGGGTGAGCCAACGGTGCCCAGTGAATAGAATTCAAATATGCTATCAATACTTATCAATAAATATCATGTATGCATGTCAATGTGTAGCATGATTAAAAGCTCATAACATATAGATATCAAGCATTTATAATAAGTTCGATGCAAGTAAAAGCCTATCAATTTGGATCCACATTCCACATGCATTGGGGTTACTAGTGCACGTCTATTTCACCGTACCGTTCTCATCCCCAATCATGTTGATTTGGGGTTACTAGTGCACGTCTATTTCACCGTACCGTTCTCATCCCCAAATATTTCCTTTCTAAAACCCTCCGATGACAAGGTTAAGTCTCCCTATTAGCCAGATAGATGGGCCCAACCATAGTCATAAGGTTTTCTCAAATCAATGCATCATTCAAAACATTAGAACACATTTATGCTTTCAACATACAATATATATAAAGTGATATGATGACATAAAAGATTAATCATAAATGAAGTCTACTCACAACCAAGCCTTGCGAGAGTATCTAACCACACAAGGACATCAAACCGAATCAACTAAATCAAGATCCTGAAACATTCATCAATATCCAACCATGCATCAATTTCTATGCTCAATCACATAGACATTACACATCAACCTTAAATCAGCCCACATATAGATAATAGGCCTAAATCTCATCTAATCCTATCATTCAACTCAAATCACGTGACTTAGGCCTCTAATGCATAGTTCTCATTCATAAACCATTCAATTAATCAAAAATACTGATTTTTAATTTCTTAGGTATAAACAGGCCCAAATTGGGCCATTTGATCACAAGTAAGCCTAACCCATGATATGGTCACAACCACCAAATAAGTAGCATAATCAACCTTAATCATGCTTAATTAGACATAAATTGCATCAATTCAATGATTCTAGGCCAAAAGCATCAAAAGCCCTAAAATATGAAAATTTTCATACTTAGGTCATATTGCCTATTTACACTAGGTCACCATGTTCAGCCATGTATATCACTGATTTTGCATCATGGGTTCATCAACAATGGCAACTAGGTCAACATAGTTGACATGCAAGATATTTGGAAAGGTTTAAGTTCATATTCTAAATTTAGGTCTAATACAAACAACCCTACAAATTTTCCATTTAATATTCGGTTCAGATGTATCAAGCTACCAACAAAAATATTTAATCAAAAAATCAACCGTACAGATTGAATTATGTTAAGATTCAAACCTTCTGTCGAAAAATCAACTCAATCCAACGGTGGACAGAAAAGATAAGCCTCTTTGATGAACAAGTCTCTAATTAGACAATTTCTCCTTTCCTGCTGTAAATGCTCGAACTCAGATGACTATATCACACAAAATACTTAACCCACCAACATCTCAACCGTTCATAATACAGAAAACTCAGTTGTGAACCTCCTTC
>JAYMFD010000575.1:0-32348 GCA_035771175.1 Paratinospora sagittata
ACACACCCCAGCATTGACAAGGGCACTGCTTTTCTTTAACAACTAGAACCTATATATTTACTAGGTCATTTTGGAGAGTAAGATCGATGCGTGTGCCTTAAAGTTTAGATGTAACCAAAATAGATGCTAAACAAAGGAACAGTTAGAGAATGTACCTCTCTGTTTTCATTGATGACAAATCCCCCAACACCAATTTGATGTGAAGGGCCGTCGGGGAGCATGGAAGGCTTATCGGGAATCCAATAAGTTAGCATAACATATCCTGGCTCTGCATGGTGGAAGCTGAAACCTTCCTGTGAAACCTCATACAGAAAGATCTATGTAAAACAATTTGGAATTATAAACACACACAAAATTAAAAAAAAAAAAAAAATCATCACTGTGTTCATCTTGCTCGAGGGATATCAAAAGTAAACAAGTACAAGTGAGTGAATCACTTGAAATTTTAATCTCCATACTAAGTGATCTCATTCAGATTATTAGAATTCATGCTAGCGAGCCAAACATATGTTAATTCATATTTATCTCCCTGCCTCCTATAAGAGAACTGTAGAAAGAGGTCTACCCTTATTGCAATTGGAATCAAATCAGCTTGTTCTGTTAATATCTTCAGCCATACTCCCTTCTTTCCCTGCATAATAACATGAGGAATGGAACAAATTGATTGTTTAGTATCATTTAAATTATTCTTCTCCGCGTTATAGAATTTTTATTAGAAGCTGTTAACAAACTGAATTGAAGGTACTGAATTAAAGGTAAGTATATATTGCTAACATACTTTTAGCTTCCAGTTAGAGAGTGAAGAGCCAAGTATACATGTGAATGCATTAGCACTCGAAGGCAAGCACTCTGGATCAATGATGACCCCGCCATATTCATCGTCACGAGAATTAAGGAATCCCGGGACTGTGCTTGGTGATGAGATGTTAGGGGAGATAACTGAATTTCCTTTTTTCTTGAATGAATTCCCACCTTGATTTAGTATATTTGAACTTATGCTGAATGAGTTCTTCCTTCCCTTTGAACTTCTTGATAAAAATGGCTTGCATGAGATACCTATATAACAATAACAAAATGCAATTACTCTTGGATCATCTCCAACCACAGTGCTAAATTTTTTCCTTTAATGGAATGTATTATATTTCTATAACCACATGGAGCCATAACTTTGGTCACCATGTAACTATGCAAACACTCTGATACAACAGTAACCAAACACCTGAAAACAGCTAAGAATTCATCTTTATATAACGGCAGATATGAAAAATCCATTGAAAACTAGTATTGTCTCAACATAATCAGAAAAGCTTTAAGATTTAAGCTAATGGAGCTCAAGGGAGATATATATAAAGAGCAAAACAAGTTCAGTAACTTCAACAGCTAAAAGGAGGAGATTATGTAAGGAAAAATGAACAGTACTGATACATTAATTCTTAATTCGAAGAGGAAAACTGATCATTCAGTTTAGTTAATACAGGTCTGGAGATATGCAGCTTATCCAAATACATGCATGCATGCTAGTATACCAACAACAATGTTATATTTCTCTCTTGAACAGAATTGCTACTCACCCCTCTCCAATCCACCGAAACTCAAACGCCCAGTCCATGAAATTCTTGGTTCAATTGCGGAACGGTGGCAATGCAAACTGGAAAATCGGAAGCCATCAGCAATTGCCATTTGTCGTCACTGCTAACCCCAATTTCTGCTACTAGTTATATATAGATGCTGGAGAGGGGTGCATATGGGTCTTCAACTTGTGAGAGCATGGAATATGGAATCATGTTGCAGGGGAAACAAGTAGGAAGCAAAGGGATAATTTTCAGTTTTTAGTTAGGACTTAATCAAAGTAGGGTGAAGTGGAGAACTTCTCCTAATCAGCATTATCCACATAGAAACACTAATTATGCTGTAGCTTGCATAGTTCATATAAACTGATAAGGATGGGCCTGTCTTGTTAGAAAAATGAGATTAAATTGTTGTTAGAAATTAATCACCTAGGACAGCAATGCTAACGTACAACATGTTTATATTCCTTGATAAAGTTGATGAGAATGTTCCCTTGCTTAAAGGGTAAGTATGTTAAATTGATCATGCCTCCCTAGCTTCAGAACATGGCCAATATATATAATCACATAAACTTCCAAGTGCCATTTGCTAATGCTTGGAAATGTAATTATCATGGAAATCATTGAAGTGTAAGAATGGTTGAAAATATGTTGGTGTTTGTTAAACTTTACTCACAACCTCTAAAAAAACTAGAAAGTAATAAAAACAAATCTTTACCAATATTTTTGGTTTTCTACTTCTAATTGGAGTAAAGGTATAAACTTTACGAGAATAAACAAAAAATCTTGGCTTATTTCGCTAGAGCTTAAACCTCTATTGTAAATAAAGGTACATTTTAAAATAGAATTAGAATAGCCGACCCCATGTAGTTTTTTTTTTTTTTTTTTTTTTTTGTAAGAAGAAACAATTTACTCCCTAAACCCAACCCTCCCGTGGAAATCTGGCCCCTTCGGAACTGACTATACTACACCAACGAACATTGACCTGACCATTTGATACCGCACGCACTAGAAGACCCATGGACCCAAACCCCGTTCCCACCAACCCGCACCGGAGACTCCATCGCGAACCCCCCACTACGTCACGAAGTATTCTCCTATGTGTCCGTGAGACGTTTGAATTAGAAGCTCAACAGAGTTAACAAATTTAATTATCGAAATCAAAAGAGGGGTGGGGAGGGGAGCAACTGTATATATATACATGAATCTTGGAAGATATTCATAATTTGATAAATGAAAGAAGGATTTAGGAGTAAATAGCCCTTTGTTTTATAGCCTAATTTTGGTCCAAAAATAAACTTGTGAAGGAATGAGGAATGTTCTTTTTTTATTTTTAGATTCTTATATTCTCCTAGATGTTTCTAATGGTTATTAAAGCATAGACATGCAACTTCACATCCCATGCTTGGAGATAACGAACCGTAGTATTCTAATTCTCATGAGTATTCCCTCCACCTACTTATACTTTGCATCTTGACATGATGGCTGGTTTTAGATTAATAAAAATATTTTTTTCTGCATCTGATAACAACAATACGACTCCATGGCCCAATGGATAAGGCGCTGGTCTACGGAACCAGAGATTCTGGGTTCGATCCCCAGTGGAGTCGCAGTATTTTTTATGCTTGCTGCATATTTTGTCTTTAACATCATCATTCGATATAATAATATTCAATAAATATAGTTTAATTTTTTGAATGTATCTTTCCCAAAAAAAAAAAAAAAAAGCTTTTGAATGTAAAATCATCAATCAACATCTCTTATTCCAAATCAAATGATAATTAACATTCTTTGAATTTCTTTTTTTTTTTTAATGTAAAATTATTAATCAACGTTATATTCATAATTATCCAGAAAAATTATTCTGTTTTTTTCTTTCTTTACAATGTTTACATGTATGGTGAAGAAAGAAATAGACTAAGAAAAACGCGGGTAGAAATAAATAGGAAACTTGCATTTCTTTACAATATAAGTAGAGATTTAGCATTTCAAGGAGCATAATAGAAAAAAATCATATTACAAAATTGATCCGTTCCTTTTTATTTATTTTTAGCTGTGTGTAGTTGAGTTTTACAACAAGTTTAGTTTTTGCCGGTACCTACCCACGATTGCATTTATGTCTAAAAGTGGTCTCAAACCAGTAGCTTATAGGGTTCAGCTTTTATAAAAACAAGTTTGTAGCCTCGTTTGTAGCCCCACCCGAACGCGTTTCTTCTATTTACTTGTAAGTATATCTAATAACAAGGCAAATATATAATTTACATAGAGTTGAGATTTTATAGACAACAAAACTGCTTATTATTATTCAATTAAAAAATGTAATTAATTATTGCGTGGCGCTTGCTTATTTTTATTGATTTTATTTGGAGTTGAAACAAACATTTATATAAATATCTGCTTGTTATTATTATTCAAATTTTTGAAAAAAAACAAACGCTATATAGCTGTAAATACATGCTCCACATATGTAGGTGGTTATATGTCTTCTTCATTTCATTGTATAATATACAAAAGTAAAGTTTCGTATAACATTTATCTCATAATATATATTTTTATATTCATAGGTTATATTAAGTTTATACATATATTATTACATCTATTATGAGTTATATACATACATATATATATATATATATATATATATATATATATATACACATGCACACACATTTAGAGGTATACATTAATTTAATACGCTCATGTATAATAATATGATACATATGTTGTAATTACTAGTAGATCGGACTCCATAAGGTCATACCAAAAAACATCATACAGATTGTACCTAGTCTCAACTTCGTCATCTAGAACAACTCTTATAATAGGTCGACCAATGATGAACCAATAAACCATTAACGTGCTTGTTTCTCTTGAAGACCAACAATAAACGGAAGTTTCATCGATTTCGAGAAAAGACCAATCTTCATTATCCACAATTTGAGGTTGGAGCCTGTAATCATACCGATGGTCTTGTAACTTCATCATTAATGACTCAAAGATTGCTGGATTAAGTAATCTATAAGAAAATTCTCTGGCCAGCATGAAGCAATTTAAGTTCACATCCATTTATCGAGTATTTCACGGGTGTATTGTCTGCAATGTTTATCAAACATACTAAGATTAGAGTGTTTAAATGAATGGTCAGAGAACAAACACAAAGTTAACAAAATAGTAAATTTCCTAGTAACAAAAAGAAAAATAATGAAAAAAAAGTAAAAGAATGAAGAAAAGTATTTGCCGCTTATAGGTACGCTTATAGGTAGTTGACAGTATGATACCTTAGTAGTTTCGTGGGCAATTTGCATTGATGATTTCTCCTGTTGTACAATAATTGTTTTGCGTCTTTATTTGTTGAAAAACTTTCGGAATACAAATAGGAAGAACATCCAAAATTTAATAGTTTTCAACAACAATTAGTTGAGTTTCAAGAAAAGGATAAACATGTAATAATTATTGCAAATAGTTTAAGTCAAATAATGTCCCGAGAATTGAGGGATTTTGCGTCAGGTGTCATAATCCAAACTGTATTTGTTGAGTTTATAAAGATCATGATAATAAAACGTTTGACTGCTGGTTTTTCTTGTCTTTTGTCAAATAAGAAATTTAATTCAAATAAAATTTGATGTCAAAGAGTCTATTGTTGTCAATTTTCTTTTCTTGTCAAATAAGATTAAATTAAAGAAGTTTTGATAACTGGAGATGACTACAAGGTTTTCATAAAGGAAAATGTTAAGCTACCATCAATTTCTAAGTGAGTTGTGACACATTGTGTTATTTTATTATAAAAGTTAAGTAATCATGTCAATCAAATTCATAAAATCTATCCCAACATTTATTATCAGCCGCACTCATTTATTAAACTGTCAGGATGAAAGAAACTATCCTTTCTAAAATGATTTCTTATTAGAAAATTTTTACTTCTGGTTAAGCATTTTAATTTAAACATTATCCTTGGTCTGACTATATAATATTTAATTATTTATGAGCAAACAAACTTGTCCGAGGAAACTTTGATCTGGCCAAAACAATGTGAGAGCAAAAAAGGTGCATTAGTTAACACAAAAGAGATTATTTTCATTATTTTCTATTACACAAAAATGGAACGTTACATTTATCTTTCAAGAAATTGTGCACAACATTGTTAATTCTCAACAATACTAAGTTAGAAAATTATAAGATTTGAAGAAGAAAGACCAAGAGAATTATCGACAATAAATACGTAAGAGAAGATGGTAGATAACATTTCAAAGAATTAAAGACACCATAGAGTTGTGAGTCGCTGTAATGTTAGCTACATAATTCTCGGAAAGAAAAAGTAGAGGAAGAAGTTGGAGGTGAGGCGTGATTTCAAAAAAAGCAAAAGAGTGAGAAGGAGATAGGACGACATCAAATATGTATGTATATATAGATAACATGGCAAAAAGAAAGAAGAAGAAGAAAGATTGTTGTGCGCTTATACAGTAAAAGACAATATTGGAGCACACTATGAAAAAACGTCATGATTACATTAATTGCTAGCAGAACTCTAAACACATACTAAAGCAGTCATGTCTTTATACGCATGGCATCAAATATATATATATATATATATATGGATAGTATGGGGAAGAGAGAGAAGAAGTGGAAAGGAGCGTGGATGTGGATTCTGACGCGTGGCATCAAACAATTATTTATGTCTTTCAACAACACGCCCCCCACTGCTAGACACTCCTCTTTTTCTTCTACACAGCTCCGAACGAAGCGCACCCACTTGAGTACCCCTTTGAAATTCTTCAAAACTTCATGATGATGAAGAGAAACAACTTCAGGAATTGGAGGTCTAACCTAGGTTGCATAATAGCTGCACAACCTACAAGAACATAACTCTTAGCTCAACTTAACATTACATTGGTCCCACAAATATGATCTTTTAATTGAGGCAACCATAATATCTTCTTTGCTACCATTTTTTATAACTGATAGTATTTGTTTAAAGTCGCCTTCTAAGAGAACAATCTTTCCCCTAAAAGGTTTTGCAGACGAATAACTATCATCAAACCGAAAAATATCTTTTAATGTTCTATCAACAATTCCAAATATATTTCGATGGTCCATAGGTGTTTCATCCCAAATAATCAAGCTTGTTTTTTTCATTAAATTTGCCAATTGTGTTCTTTGACGAATTTCACATGTTGATGTCTCAGTGATGTCAATGAGAATTGCAAACCTTGAATGAGCAGTTCTTCCACCAGGTAGTAATAACGCGGCAATGCCCGAAGATGCAACCGCAAGTACAATGTTTCCTTCGGCTCTTATACGTCCAATGATGGTCTTGTACAAATATGTCTTGCCTGTTCCTCCTGCACCTGACACAAAATAGAGCTCACCACGTTTTTGTTCAATAGACTGGATAATAGCATCATGCACCTTTTTTTGCTTTTCATTTAATCTTCCATGCATTTGTAGGTATTCCTCTTTTAATTTTTCTCTATCATATGATAGTTCTTCTGTTATCAACCTGTTATTCAAGTCGTGAATCAACGTAGTTGTCACGACGCCCCTGACGTAGGCTGACGTCATGACCGGCACAACGTACTATACACTGTACAAACCCATATACAGTATATGATACACTGTCAGCCTTCACGTACTCTCACAAACCTTCCCAAAATGTACAATAATTTTTTTTTTCTATTTTTTTTTATTACCACAAATCAAATCCCATAACCATTCCATTCATTCACACATCAAATTATCATTTCCTCATCCAATATAAATATATGCCCACACATCCCATCTAGATGATAATACATATATCTATAATGTGTGATAATTATACATATCAAATAACAAAAGCTCTTTCCTCCAAGCAGACATACACATACCAGACTCACTCACGGAGTTTTCCTTTTCCCTATGAATTAATACCTGAAATGTTGGAGGAAATGGGGTGAACAATCAACAGCTCAGTGAATATAGTTCTTGAGATAGCAATTATATACATTTATAGAAATATGACATTTAAAATCATTTCAAACACTTATTCTGTCACGACGCCCCTGACGTAGGCTGACGTCATGACCGGCACAGCGTACTATACACTGTACATCCTCATATATAGTATATAAGACACTGTCAGCCTTCACGTACTCTCACAACTCCTTCCCAAATTGTACATAATTTTTTTTTTCTATACCACAAATCAAATCAAATCAAATACATATAGATGATCATTCCACTCACATTTATTCCATTCATTCCACAAATTAAATTCTCACCAACTAAATATCTATGATCATCTCATTTCATCATCCCAAGCATTATATAATCTTACCACACAACCCATCTAGGTGATATTACATATATATAGTGTGTGATAATTATACATATCAAGATAACATAAATAGAATTTATTTCCTCCAAGCAGACATACACATACCAGACTCACTCACAGAGTTTTCTTTTCCCTTCGACTCAATACCTGAAATATTGGAGGAAATGGGGTGAGCAAACAACAGCTCAGTGAATATAGTTCTTGAGATGGCAATTATATACATTTACAAAAATATGACATTTAAAATCATTTCAAACACTTATTCAACACATGCATCATTCAATGAATATATTATACATGTCAACATCATAAATTTCATGTTTTTACAATGCACAATTTCCCTCCTCCGCAAGGCAAGAGAGCGGGTCTAACCTTGTATGGTCGTACAAGGTAGACACAGCCTCTCATTACCCAATTTCAAACACAATGCACAATCTCCCTCCTCCGCAAAGCAATAGAGCGGGTCTAACCCTTGTAAGGCCGTTACAAGGTAGACACAACTTCTCATTACCCAATTCAATAACACAATACACAATCTCCCTCCTCCGCAAGGCAAGAGAGCGAGTCTAACCCTTGTATGGCCGTTACAAGGTAGCCACAACCTCTCATTACCCAATTAACAGTCATTTCAAGGATCGCAACCCTTGTTAGGACAGACCTAACGAAATGACAATGAGGAATCGCAAAGCCTCATCATTACAATCTCCAATGCTAAAATCAGTTTGCATGATCCATAAAACTCAATGCATTATATATAAATATAACATGCATACAATCAAACCTTTTATATGCGTACAATGCCATACAAGAACCAAATCAAGAAAACTATACTCACAGTACAACACGTTCCACGAAAACTCAATCAGCGTCGCTTTCGAGTCCAGCTCCAAGTTAAATCCAACTAATTTAACCTGTCACAATCACTCCATAATTCAATGTCATGTCTTCATATTTATATTTCTCAACTCACTTCAAATCACGAATAATAACTCCATTTAGGACTCAAAAGCAGTTATCTCGTTTCTATAAACTCAAACCGGGGTTTCATTAGGTTCACATCACTGTGCACAGTACGATTCACATCACTGATCAATGTCACTATACACTATTCACTGTGACTATTCACTGTGCACTATTCGCTATATACTATTCACTATTTACTGTGCACTATTCACTATTCACTGTTCACTGTTCACTATTCACTGTTCACTATTCACTATTCGTCACTATTCATTACTATTCATCCCGAAAGATGTATATTGTATTAAAATTGTCAAACTGTCTCCAAAACGCATTAAATCGAATCTAACCACAGATTCGAAGTCCCGACAGTCCAGGGAGCGTTTTTCTACCTTCCTAGCGGGTTTTCCATTCACGTTGGGGTCAAAACCCCAATTTGTAAAAACGCCGTAAAACGGCTCCCACAGTCAAAATTAGTCCGCTAGAACGGTTACCTCTAGCTTAGATAGTAATTTCACGAAGAAAGGGAGTGAAAATCACTTACCGTAAGTCCGGATTTCACCCGAATCCCGCTTTCTCCCTTTTCTCTCATCTCCTTTTTCTCTCGGTTCTTCTGGACGTTTCTCTCTGTTTTTCATTCAGCAATCGGTTTTGTTTTATTTTTATTTTTTTATTCATGAACAGTAACTTACTATTCACTACTATTCGTGATACTATTTGATGAACAGTATCTTACTATGCAAGTACTGTTCATTATATCTTTTTATTCGTTTTTCGTCGTACCCTCAATCACACACACGTATATTTGGCTTCTACGTATAACATACGTATATTTCAAAGCGTATATTTAGCTCTTACGTCTAAAATACGTGTATTATAACGGGTATATTTAGCTCATACGTATAAAATACGTATATTATACATCTCGATATACGTATATTTTAACGTATATATTTAAGTAAAACTGCGGGGTGTTACAATCTCCCCAACTTAAGGAATTTCGTCCTCGAAATTTAGAATCAAGGACTATTCCTAAAGTGATACTCAATCTCAGAAAACTGCTCCCGCATTTTATATTTCGCTTCCATGTTGGCTCTTCTTGATACGTAGTATCCTCCCCAACTTAGAGTTGAGTTATATCCATACAATCTATGAAATTCGAATGATCTTTCCTCAACATCAATATATAGAAACTATTCCTGATACTTATCAACTGCGACAGTAGAGCAAATCGGTAAGCCAATAGACCTATCCTATCAAGGATCTCTAATGGTCCAACAAATTGCGGTGCGAGCTTTCCTTTCATCCCAAATCTCAGTTGGCCTTTAATAAAACTAAATCAGCCACAATCAATTTCAAGGCCTATATACCAACCTTGTGTATTTAATACTATCCTCTGGCACCAATACCAATAACTCCACACTTTCAAATCAACAAGTGTGAGATCTATAAGGCTTATTACTAAACCGTTAGAGTGCCATCATTCTGCTATTATACTAGCTGTTTATACACACAAGTTTACACAAATAAAGGATTCCTTCCAACTTCCACCAAAATTCAAGTATACTAGACCCGAGCATGCTCGCAAGCATCAAAGTCACTATCTCAGTCTGTCAGCCAGTCTGAGAATACAATATCACACTGAGAAGGAGATGAGTACCAAATCGAGTCTGCTTCATATATCAGATCTCGACACAATCTTCGGATCTTAATCCGACATGACAAATATCTGAGTACTCCCATCAAATCTCCCTATCTCACACATATACAATCTGCTCAGTCTATCAAAAGAATTTTGGTGTTCATTGAAAGAATACGCAGACTTATCAGTCCACTAATGGTTATCCAAATGGTATCATTTCTACCCATAACCCATAAGATACCATTTGAATCCCATCTTTAATTAATACAATCCATATTACCAATTCCATAATCTTTCATACTGATATCATACTCGTCTCATCATAAATCTTACTATATGAATATGAGTATCAATTAGCTGAACATGCATCCGAGCACAAATATCAACACATGGAGTAATAGAGAGTACACTCATAACTGTAACTCTCATTCACAACAATCTCCATTTATGGCCTCACTGATAGGTACTACTCCAGTTTCAGCCTATTTCCTGCTCAATGCCTCAGCAACATATGGGCCTTTCCCAGGATAATAATTCGATATAACATCAAATCCTTCGGGAATTCTTGCCACATTTATTACCTCATATTCAGTTTCTTTCCGTTTCAAGAATGACTTCAGACTCTTAAACTCTGAAGATAATGTAACATTTTTATTATAGAGGCAATGCTCTCATCAATCCAAAATAACTACCAACAATTTTCTCTTCACTCTCAGGATAGTTATTCTCGTGCACTACCAAATATCTGAAGGCACAAGTAATTAACCTATCCTTTTGTATCAATGCAAAATTCAGATCTGGACGTGATATTCATCAATCACAATTACTTCCAGATTCTGAACCTAGTAACAACATTTCATACTGTGAGAGCTTTCCTCATACACAACGGTCCACACAGTACTCACCATTTGTCTGATTTAGTTTCATGAGTGGAAGAGATAGCTTCAAAGATCTTTCCACGCACTTTCTATAACATACAACTAATACCAGAAAACTTCTGATTTCCATCATTTAAATCAGTTTTATCAGTTCCATGATCACTTTGACATTCCCTGCATCCTAAAATATACGATTTAAACTAGTCATGTGATCCACAAATTCTCATCTCAATTATATTCACAACGCATATTCATCGAGCTTGGCATTCAATCAATGCTCTCTCAGTGACTAAAGATAATCCCGAGGTGCTATTCATGCTCCTCTCATTTTCTTGGGACAATTTCATATTGAAAACTATGTGATCAAGATATGGTTCATATACCCACTGCATCAATCCTATAAACGTGATTGACACATTAATCAAGGTTACCAAAATGTCATAGAATCCATATCTTGTCTAAAAATAGTTTACATTACATCATTTTCTCGAATTCTTAACTGATGGTGCCTAGATCTCAAAATGATCTTAAAGAAAATTTGGCTCCATTTAGTTAATCGAATTCAACCATTTATCCATGGTAAAAGATATGTTACCATGCTCAGTTAACAGTAATTCATACTTACACATCTTTCACTATACCTTCTTTCCATCTTATCACAAATGCTCTCCAAGGTGGCATATCAAGGATAATAACTCTTTTGTTCATTAACACATTTACATACACCTTAAATCCTCACAATTCCTCAAGTACTCGTTATATGAAGATATGGAGATACATATTATACTGGCATCAGTTTTATATGCTATCAATCTCCTGGCCAGGTGGCAGTTTTAATAATTCATCAGAGAAGACTCCAATATACCAGCTCACCACAAAAATTTTAATCAATTGCATGCCTTATTACATTACTCTAAATGGCTTTGTACTAGCCATATTCTCCATGTCCTCGTCAGTAACTATCTTCTCTTAGATAGAAGCGTTTGAGGGTATAAATTCCTCAAGATTCAACATGAGAAGTTTCCACTTATGCAGCAGAGTACTTCTTTTCGGCGAGACGGTCAACCTGGCATGAGAGGTGACCAGCCAATTATACTCAACAAAGCATCCACTTCCAAACTTTTATTCGAAAGTCCATAATTACTTGATGACCCTCATATTTATTCCACATAATCTTTGCTAACCATATCAAGGTAGATTCTTTCTCCTGTCGACATACTCACAATCAATGATACATTATTATAACAGAAGATAATACAATTTGTCTATCATATCACTATTTACTATTCACTATTTACTGTCCACTATTTACTATTCACTATTCACTATTTACTGTGCACTATTTACTGTGCACTATTCACTATTCGTCACTATTCATTACTATTCATCCCGAAAGATGTATATTGTATTAAAATTGTCAAACTGTCTCCAAAACGCATGAAATCGAATCTAACCACAGATTCGAAGTCCCGACAGTCCAGGGAGCGTTTTTCTACCTTCCTAGCGGGTTTTCCATTCACGTTGGGGTCAAAACCCCAATTTGTAAAAACGCCGTAAAACGGCTCCCACAGTCAAAATTAGTCTGCTAGAACGGTTACCTCTAGCTTAGATAGTAATTTCACGAAGAAAGGGAGTGAAAATCACTTACCGTAAGTCCGGATTTCACCCGAATCCCGCTTTCTCCCTTTTCTCTCTTCTCCTTCTTCTCTCGGTTCTTCTGGACGTTTCTCTCTGTTTTTTATTCAGCAATCGGTTTTGTTTTATTTTATTTTTTATTTTTATTTTTTTTATTCATGAACAGTACTTACTATTCACTACTATTCGTGATACTATTTGATGAACAGTATCTTACTATGCAAGTACTGTTCATTATATCTTTTTATTCGTTTTTCGTCGTACCCTCAATCACACACACGTATATTTGGCTTCTACGTATAACATACGTATATTTCAAAGCGTATATTTAGCTCTTACGTCTAAAATACGTGTATTATAACGGGTATATTTAGCTCATACGTATAAAATACGTATATTATACATCTCGATATACGTATATTTTAACGTATATATTTAAGTAAAACTGCGGGGTGTTACATATTCAACACATGCATCATTTAATGAATATATTGTACATGTCAATATCATAAATTTCATGATTTTCAATAACATAATGCACAATCTCCCTCCTCCGCAAGGCAAGAGAACGGGTCTATCCCTTGTATGGTCGTACAAGGTAGACACAACTTCTCATGACCCAATTCAATAACACCATGCACAATCTCCCTCCTCCGCAAGGCACGAGAGCGGGTCTAACCCTTGTATGGCCGTTACAAGGTAGCCACAACATCTCATTACCCAATTAACAGTCATTTCAAGGATCGCAACCCTTGTTAGGATAAACCTAACGAAATGACAATGAGGAATCGCAAAGCCTCATCATTACAAACTCCAATGCTAAAATCAGTTTGCATGATCCATAAAACTCAATGCCTTATATATAATATCACATGCGTACAATCAAACAGTTTATATGCGTACAATGCCATACAAGAACCAAATCAAGAAAACTATACTCACAGTGGTTACACGAGTTTCTCTAAGCCAACATCTAAAATCAAGCAACAATGTTGCTTCCTCAATGCCCTTAAGCTCTCAATTTAAACACTGAAATGATCATAGATTATCATGAGAATCGTCATTTACCATTTCGATAGCTACTAAAATATCAACTCACTATTTACAGTACTATTCATTTTTTAATATTCACTATTCACTATTAACTATTTACTATTACTATTCACTATTCACTTTTACTATTTACTATTACTATTCACATTTACTATTTACTATTCACTTTTACTATTTACTATTACTATTCACATTTACTATTCACTATTCACTTTTACTATTTACTATTTACATTTACTCTTCATCCGAAAGATGTAAATTGTATTAAAATTGTCCAACGGCTCCAAAAATCATAAAATTGAATCTAACCACATATTCAGGTTTCTAGCAGTCCAGGGAGCATTTTCTACCATTTTAGCGGAGTTTCATTCACGTTGGGTCAAAACCCCAATGCTTGAAAATGCCGTAAAACGGCTCCCACGACAAAAATTACTCCGCTAGAAATGTTACATCTAGCTTAGATAGTAATTTTACTACGAAAAATAGCAAAAATAGCTTACCACTGGTTCGGATCTCCCCCCTCTTCTCCTTCTTTCTTCCTTCCTGCCGTTCCTTTCTTTTTGTTCTTCTTCTTCTCCTTCTCTGCAACTCCTTTCTCAATTTCATTCTTGTTTATTTGTTATTTATTTTGTTTTTTTTTTATTCTAGTTGCATCCCACGTTGGATGCAACTAGAATATTTTATTTTTTTTTATTTTTTTATTATGTTTATTTTTTTATTATTATTTCTTTTTTTATTTAGATTTATATTTAAAAATGATTCCATGCACCTGGACTCCCTTTATTAACTAACTCCTCCATCAAATTTCATTAAACTCATTCCATCATAATCAAATCCACATTTTTATTAACCAACCCCATAAATTAATCAATTTACTTCAACTCCATCTCATAATTTTATTATTTACTAACCATACACGCGTATATTTAGTGCATACGTATAAAATACGTGTATTATACATCTTGATATACGCGTACTTCAACGTATGTATTTAATTAAAATTACGGGGTGTTACAGTAGTAACTGGTATAGGCAACGACGGGAACTCTTTAAGAGATATATTATTTCTTTCAAGAATCTTCTCAATCTCATAAAGAGTATAGTTCTTCAATTATAAGTTTGTTAACTGCAAATCTTCAAACCCTTAGATATTCTTTTGGCGAAACGAAATATCTTCGCCTAATAAATTTCAATTTTCTTCCCATAGTTTTAATGGCCCAAAAACATCACAGAATAATAATAGGGTCACGAATAATTCCCTCAGTTGATTGCTTTTCGACCATTGTGTTACTTGAAGAATTGCATAATGTCATTCTTTATCTCCATCTAATAGGCCAAGTGCATAGCATGTAGCTTTATATGTTGGATACGTTACCCCAACAATTGTTCTTATTTCTTCAAAACTACGTGCTCCTTTAATAACATTAAGTAGCATTCTAAGGTAAAATTTCTCACATGATGTGGGATGGGCATAAAAGGTGCACCCAACACATTTTCCTTGTTTTCTTCTTCACCATTCCTTGCATGTTTGATGTCATACCCATTTTGTTGAAAAGTCTCCATAAGTCAGCTCTCTAGCATCATCATACATTTCATTTGTTTTCATCCGCTGAGTAAACATAGTCTTATCTACACTATTTCGATTGACAACATTATCTAGGCAATCATTATCTGTAAAAGTCACGGCATGTTCATCTGGTAGATGGAAAGCCAATCTTTCAATATCGGGGCTTCGATGATGAATGTCAAATTTATATATTCGCCAACATGCTTCGGATGCAGAAACATAACGACAATTCATAAATGATTTTATTTCATCGGTTATGTTATCTCCATTATTATGTACATTCTCTCTTAAGAATATTCTAGCTTGATCAAGCCCTTTGTTTATGTATTTAAATAGATACTTGATTGACCTTGATCTATTGCACCATTCAACATTTATATGTGCTTGGTACTTTACCACCAAGTCAATATTGTGTGGTACTACAAATCTATTATCAAGTTTTAAGCGATTCCTCACAACAAATCTTGAATCATCTTTTCTACGGTATATTGGAAAACCATTTTCATCCACTGTAGTTTCACTTTGAAACTTCCTAGGAAAGTGTTTAGAACATCCATTTTTTGTCATACACAATGCATTAATGTGGGCTCGTCCACATGGACCATGCATCATAAATTGCGTAACAACATTGTATCCTACAAGATCCATTTCATTATAAGGGATTTCAGTCGAAATTATTTTGTCAATTTCAATTGGGTAGCCCTATTTTCTGAAACTCTATTGTGTAGATAACTACAATAATAAATTTGTATTATATATATTTTTTTTCAGAAAAAAAGTTACAATTAAGATAAAGCATTTAAAAAATTAAGTTAATATGTTTACTTGTAACGTACCTGCCGCAACTTTTCCAAAATGACTTTCTTATACCAGATCTTTCAATAATTGGTCAAGTTTGATCTTGAATACTCTTGAAACAATATCTGGCATTTCTTCAGGCTTTTGATCGGGTATTAATTCTAAAATACTTTGTATCTCAGCCCATTTTGGATTAGATGTGAATGTAATAAATAAATCTGGATTCCCAGCCCATCTACTAATAACTATTGCATCTTGGAAATTTTGTGTCATATACCGTGGCCCGCCTATAAAACTCAATGGCAGTATAATAAGTTTTCCAATAGACGATGGTATGGTGTCTCCACATCGCATAATCCTTTATACAATTCGTACAATGAGAACCTGACTAATTCTGGGGAAGGACATTTGTACGTGAATCCAGAGTATCGTTTCTGAAGAGAGACGTACAATGAGAACCCGGTTACTCTCGGAGAGGGACATCTGCACGTAAACTTAGGCGATGTACAGTCATCAAACCATTACGAGACGATGTCATGCATACATACATATTGAATTGATTATGATGCTCTGATGTCTATTTAGGATATTTGATTATGAAGTTTGTTTTATTAATTGTTATATTCACGAACTATTTTACCCACTGAGCCCTGTTGTTATCTAATTTTTCACAGGAGATTAGGGTGAACTGGGTGCAGGTTTTTGGGCCCACATTTTGTACCCTTTGTATTATTCATTGGAGATTTTTGAGTGAATGTTCCCTTAACTATTACATGTACAATTATATTCTGAATTTAATAAAATTAGACGTGTACTTAACTTGTGCTTCCGTTGACTCTGTTATTATCGTTATAATGTATTCGCGCACCGTCCGCGAGTGTCTCGCCGATTTAGGCGCAGACACACACACACACACACACACACACACACACACACACACACACACACACACACATATATATATATATATATATTGTTGACATTTCTCAGAATATTCATAAAAGGGATTATTAAGTAATCCTTAGCAACGATTTAATTTGTGTTGCTGAACTTTCAACTCTATAATATATATATATATATAATTTGTATATCTTTTGTTAACCATATAAATGTTCTTTTTTGATCAATCATATTTCGTTCTTATCCAAATATAGAACAAAAGTCACACTCTCTCTTAAATGCCAAGTTCATTCGGGAAGATTGATGATAAATGTTTGGTATCCATATAATCAAAATTGCTCTGTCTTTTCTCTATTCTTATAATATTAATGTTTGGGAACTATATAGTCCAGATTGATGAAAAATATTTTTTTTTTATCTCATCCAAGCATAAAACAAAAGTCACCGTCTCTTAAATACCAAGTAACCATATAGTCAAGATTAAATACCAAATAGTTCTCCTGAAATTTATATGTCGTGACCCAACTTAGACATTTGATTTATTGAAGTCTCTAATGTCTTTAATACCTAATAACACCTACCTATTTATTAAAATCACCATCTGAGCCTCTAAGTAAAACGAGGATGGTGATGGAAGAAGCTGTTTAAAGGCAGAGAGTGCGGGGCGTGAGAAAACTTCTTTGGAATGAGTTATTAAGTAGATTAAATACCAAATAGTTCTCCTAAAATTTATATGATTATTGAAGTCTCTGATGTCTTTAATACCTAATAACACCTACCCATTTATTAAAATCACAATCTGAGCCTCTAAGTCAAGCGAAAAAGTTGTTTAAAGGTGAAGAGTGCGTGACGCGTTGAAGAACCTTATCTGGAATGAGTTATTAAGTATATATTATAAATGTATAAAAATATATTATCCTACCCTCCAGCTGATCTCTTAAAAGAGTTATTTGCTACGTTTGGCCAAATGGTGGTCTTATACAGCTTCAATCGTGGAACCAAACAGGCCATAATTTACCTTTGACGCAATCAACATCATAAAAATATAATAATATTTTCTTATAAAATAGTATCAGAAATAATTAAAATAAAAAAAATTCTATTGAGAAAATCTTATAACATTGAAAGACTAACCAAAATTTATGAATTTTTTCACGATCATAAAGAAAGCCCCTACATCCGTCCATGTCTGATATATCACTTCCAATGGCCCATATTTAATCTTTCCTAAATGCTGATTTCAACTACATTGGGCCCAATGACGACGGCCTTGATTTGCTTCTGAACACCGAAACAGCGTAAATCCAAGCGCCCTAAACGCACACAAGAGCGAATTATAAGCATCTCTTCCACCGGATCCCCAAAAAACCACGAACCTCACTCCTGATCTCTCTGCCGCATACTCAGAGCTTCTCGTCATCAGAAACAAAGAACGAGCCCAAGGCGTTCTAGGGTTTTGTTGAACTCGATCAATCATGTATAGATGCGCGGCTTCACGACTTAGGGCTCTTAAGGTCAGTTCCGCTCTACAAACCCTAACCTGAACATTTTTTTCGTCTATTGCAACTTCGGAATTTGATTCGTATCTTATTGCTTTGAATTTCACGCGTTGATCGATTTCCTGATTGTTTTGATGCTGTTAATCAATGATCACTTTTGTTGTAATGTGTGTGTTAGTCTGCATATGTATTAGATCTGAATGATGATTGGCGGAATGAGTTTTTCTATATAAATTTACATAGAATTTGGATTGGGATTCTGTAGGAGAATGATTTTAGGTCATTTCGGAATGGTTTTTTTCTTTTTTCTTTTCGTAAGTTCCAAATGAATCATCTTTTTATTGCTCATGAACCGCTTCATTTATGGACGGATATGTTTCATTGTTCTGTATGAAATGTTTTGTAAAGAAGGGAATATCTTATTGTTTAAGTGAAAATGTATGTGCAGAATCGAGGGGGTAACAGGTTTTTGAGTACAAGTTCGGTGGCGACGAGGCCATCTTCTTCTGGAGGATTCTTCAGCTGGCTTACTGGGGAAAGATCCAGTACTCTCCCTCCACTAGATTTTGCCCTTCCAGGAGTTGCGGCTGCACCTTCACTACCGGACTATGTTGAACCAGGGAAGACCAAGATAACAACCTTGCCCAACGGTCTCAAGATTGCTTCAGAGACATCAGCGGTATGGATTTTCAGGAGTCGGGGATTTCTTTTTAATCACCCATTTTTCCATATAAGGAACAATGAATCTTGAGGAGATTGGTATTTCTTTTTAGTCACAACTAAATATTGTTTATGTGCAATGATTGGGCAGAATCCTGCTGCCTCCATTGGATTGTATGTGGACTGCGGTTCCGTCTATGAGTCTCCCATTTCATGCGGGGCTTCTCACCTGCTTGAGCGAATGGCATTCAAGAGCACTACAAACCGGAGCCACCTGCGCATCGTACGGGAAGTTGAAGCAATTGGTGGAAATGTGATGGCCTCAGCTTCTCGGGAGCAGATGGCTTATACTTACGATGCTCTGAAGACCTATGTTCCTGAAATGTTGGAGGTGCTTATTGATTGTGTGAGGAACCCTGTGTTCCTGGATTGGGAAGTCAACGAACAGGTACTCTGTTCCATCATTCAATTGACTCTGTTCTACCATTCTTGCTTGTTGAATGTTCTTTTTTAGTTACTTCCTGACATGAACACTCTGATGCAGCTCCAGAAGGTCAAAGCAGAGATTGCAGAGGCAAATAACAATCCCCAAGGCATGATCATGGAGGCTGTTCACTCAGCTGGATATGCTGGTGCATTGGCTAATCCTCTTTTGGCACCAGAATCTGCAATAAGCAGATTGAATGCTACTACTTTGGAGGAATTTATTGCTGTAAGAGCTGGAGTTTATTTATTTATTTTTATGTTTATCCTTTCCCCACTTTTGCACTGTTCATTATTTATATCCTAACGTAGCTTTGGTTATATAACTTTATACTTAATTTTGTCTTTTTTTGGTACTTTAAAGATTTTCTTGCATAATCTGACTGTAGTTTGTTTTATTTAGGAAAACTACACTGCTCCACGTATGGTACTTGCAGCATCTGGGGTTGAACATGAAGAGCTTTTGTCTATTGCAGAACCACTTTTGTCTGACCTTCCCGGGGTTTCTCATTCAGATGAGCCAAAATCTCAGTATGTAGGAGGCGATTTTCGTTGTCAGGCTGATTCGCCGGTATGTATTTTTAGAGTTCCTCATTTAATTTATTTGGATGCTGCATTCCATGTGTCTTTTATTTTATTTTATTAATTTTTTGGCAAATTTCTCTGATGCTCCATTTGCATGCAGAGTACACATATAGCTCTTGCTTTTGAAGTTCCTGGTGGCTGGCACAACGAGAAGGATGCCATGACATTGACTGTTCTTCAGGTCTTGCCTTCAGATCTTTGTCTTCGAGCTTCATTGTTGTTTTGTGTTGTGTTTCTTGTGCTTGTTTCTTTTTGCTTCCATGTTGTTCTTGTTTGTTTGTGATTTTCAAGATGGAAATTTGTAATCTTTGGTATGTTTCTTCAGATGCTCATGGGAGGGGGTGGCTCCTTCTCAGCTGGAGGACCTGGCAAAGGAATGCACTCACGACTGTGTAAGAATTTGTTTTCTTTCTCTTATCCTATAATTGTAGTCAGTGTCTGCTCCATTTTTTGTTATACTGAAGCATCATTTTACTGAGAAACAATTGATGTCAAAATGAGTTCATTAGGTTAGTTAGCTCAGTTCTTATTGCATCATTTTGATATTTTCTCTGTTGCCAATGTTACCAGATCTTCGCATTTTGAATGAGTATCAATCAATTCAATCCTTTTCTGCATTCAACAGCGTATACAATAACACTGGCCTCTTTGGGATTCATGCAACCACTGTGAGTTTACTTTTCATAAAAAAATTTGTTAAAGTCTGGTGGCACTCTATTTTCAAATTATTTTTTTGCCTTTAAATTTTATCCTCTATACATATGGATCTTTTGTTTTTAAGGCTAGAAATGAAATCATATTATGTTTAGCATCTAACAGTAAAATGCACCATAAGCTATAAAATGCTGGCTACAGCAGTTTGAACCTTTTGTTTACCCTTTCATAGTTTTATATTTTAGTTTAAATTTGATTTTATGCCTTCATTTCAACATTGTGATACTTGTAGTGTGCCTGAGTCAAATTCTTTTTCCCCTTCCTATTCAAAAAAATGTAAAGCCTGTTATAATGCTGGCATATGGCATGAAAGTGTGCTGAAAATCTCATTAAGAAAAATTAGTATTGACAGTTGGGAACACAATTAATTCATTGAGTTTAACTTTTGTATCACACTATCACACAAGAACCTCATGGGGCTCTGTAGGGTCCATATCATGATGTATACTATACACACGAAATCTAATGAATGTTTGATTAAAAAATATGAAATCTGATGAATAAGACTATTGTTTTTACCATTCTCTTTTTCGTGGAGCATTTAGTAAGTTCATGTTCCACATAGTATATTCTGTAGACTAAATTATTTCCTAAGCAAACATTAGTTTTCTAACATTGCTGGATACAATTGATTAATAGATTTCACTTTAAATTACAATATGCTGCACTGAGACTAGTTTTTCACGTGTTTGTCATATAAAAGAAATACTCTTCAACGTCCTCAAGGAGATTGAGAAAAGGTATTCCACTCAAAGTGAAAATAGAATTATCAATCATGGCTTTATTCTTTAATAGCTCAATGTTACTCGGTTATTCCTACCAAAGAAAGCAATATAAACTTGTTTTGGCATTGGCACTTGAAAGAAAAAAAAAATATCAAGGATTATAATTAACTTGGCCCTAAAGGGCCAAAACTTTGCTCACTTAAAATTCAGAATTAATTCGAAGAAGTCAGATTTGATATGTAGAATTTTTGTAAAAGTTTAGAGAATTTTTGCGTAGAGTTTAACATTTTTCACAAATGTTCTAAAAGATAGTAAAAACAAGTATAATTATACAATTATAAGACTTGAAAGTACTAATATAATGGGTTTGAACTTTGAATATGTTTTATGACATTGACTACGCTTAATAGATACTATGTGCACACAATGTCTTCACATATATATATATATATATATATACATGTATCATTTGAATTGGAGGTTGGAGGTTGAAAATTATTTTTAACACATACAAGATTTTTAAGGTTTGATTAATGTATCTAACTATTTTAGGTGAAGGATAGGATTTATGATTATCGTAACATGCATCTAAATTGAAGTGTTGGGATCCAATTGTCTAGCTATTTTAGGGGATGACCTATTATTTTAAGTTTAAACATTTTGGGTTTGTATCTTTGAGGGACCTATTTAATTTGTAGAGTAATTTGTTTGTATTAGGATTTATATGCACTTAAAAGTAAACTTAGCTATAGATTTGGATTTATGTGCACTCACACACTAATTTCATTGTATTTCACTCTAGTTAAAGTCTTATTTGTTAGTTAAGAAATGTTAACAACTTAGAATTTGAATATTGTTAAATCCATCAAAATTCTTTAATCATTTAGTCATGCTTTTATGGTAGAAGAATGTCTAAATATTGGATTTAGGATTTTGTTATTGTTAAACAATTTTAAGTGAAGAAAGGATTAATGTTAAAAAGTAGTTTGTCGCATACTGCTCATAAGCCCATGATATCACATCATAGTCTCAAATCTTGGCACAAAGGATCCACATAAAAGTTTCTGTAGCTTTACCCATAGATAAGGCTGTGTATCTGGTGTTCTGCGCTCATCCCCCATCAAATGAACATAGACTTAGATAATACCACACTGCTTTGTCGTTTAAAGGACCCCTATAGCTTACCAATTGTAAGCCCAATTGGAGAGCCACTTTGAATTTAGTCTCGTCACATTTCAGCCTAGTATGCTGCATATTATGCATCTTCTAAGCTTTCTAGTTTTATGATTAAATACCCATTTATTTGATTGTGCCTTAGCTTGATTTGTTAAAAATTTTCTTCCATCGATCTAAGTCATTGAAACTTCAGCTAATGATGGTTTGATTGATTGAAGTCATACTTGATTGATTTTGTTAAAATTTTTGATATGATTCAAGTCCATCTTCCTAATTTTTTTAGTTGTCCTAACTCTTTCCCGCCTAATTGTTTTGTTGAATCTCGGAAGTGATGCTATCTCACTGCTAGATTGATTGGTAGACTTGAACTTGGAGAAGAAGCTTAACATACTATCACTATTGGTTGTTTGTGATATTGCCATTGCTCATCCTAATCCTAAACCCTAATATTCAAGGGAAAAAGTTCAAATTTAAAGCATAAAAAAGCTCTCAACAAATTGAGTACAGCAACTGTATTATATGTGTAATGATCTCATAATATATCTGAAGGTTGATTTTTTCTCTACTTCATTCATGATTATTTCCGTGAAAGTGACTAATATGGGGACCTATTTTATAATTTTCTATTTTCGGCTTTCTGAAATTGCTTTTGTAGTGCAACAATAAGCTAAAGATGCTATTCTTTATGTCATAGGGCTCTGGCTTTGTGTCAAAAGCTGTTGATTTGGCAGCAAGGGAACTTCTTGAAATTGCAACCCCTGGGAAAGGTTTGTTGGGAACTCTTTTGCTCTTTGCTGGTAATCATGGATCAGTGCATTTTTATTGTGGCATTGTATGAGGACCATTTTGCTCTTTTTATACCCTCCTGACAGTAAAACAAGTGGAGTTAGATCGTGCTAAGGAGTCAACAAAATCTGCTGTCCTGATGAATTTGGAATCAAGGGTATGCATTTTTTTAATTCATGATTTATTTTGTGTCTCCTGGTCTTTGTTAGAGTTACTTCTTTTTTTTTAATTTCTATTTACTTATTGTAGATGGTTGCATCGGAAGATATAGGCCGCCAGATTTTGACATATGGAGAGAGGTATTTCTTGCATGTTTAGTAGTGAATTGGGATTGGATATTTGTTATGCATTTTATACATCTCTTCTCGCCATTCTTCTTGCATCAAAAGAAGTTATTTTTTGGTATGGATTTTTTCCGAGAAATTTTAGAATTCAAAGGGCTCCAGATTAGCATGATTTAGACCAAATACTTAAATGTAAGTTTTGAGGAATAGTGGAAGTTGAAATACAACTGGAGATTTCTTTGGGCAAAATGGGAATCTTACTCCTTGGGTCTTTTTCAAACCTCAATCCTGGGAGGAGATTTTTTCTTCTCTCAATGCAGGCATCTTCCACTTCCAGTGGCTTCCTGATATTAAGAGAGTGGTTTTCCTTGTAGTTGTTTGGTCCACTTGGCTAGAGCAGAATCATAGAATTTTGAAAAATCATGCCAATGATAGCATTGGTATTTAGGAGGGGTCTGGATAGCTTCTAGTGTAGCACAAGGGTTCACTTTTTCAGAATGGTTAAGGAGATCGCTAATATCTTGTAACTTTTCCAGTTTTGCTGCCATTCTAGTAGGGAACCTCTGGTCTTCCCTTTCTCAGTTGTCTTTCTCTTTCTTTTTAGTAAATGTTTTCACTACTGTTTCATTATTTCTGTTATCCTGGATGAATTGATAATCAATTTGATGTCACCATGATCATGTTCTTATCTGAATTACTTTATGCCATTATGATGTCAAAATATTTTCCCCCACTTAATGATATTCTTAACTATATTATTACAGAAAACCAGTAGAGCACTTCTTGAATGCGGTTGAGAGTGTTACCTTGAAGGATATTGCTGCAATTGCTCAAAAACTAATTTCTTCCCCTCTTACAATGGCATCATGGGGAGATGGTAATTCTCTATGTTTCACATTTTTCTTTTTGGTTCGATTTGCCTTACCAAAGGATTCTAATCCTGATATATATCTCTGCTTTCTGCCTACAGTTGTACATGTTCCTAGCTACGACTCTGTCAACAGCAAGTTCCATGCAAAATGAAGAGTTTTTTGGTAGCAGGCTTGGTTCATATTGTCGTGACACCTATTTTATGCAATTTCAGAGTACCCGTATATTGTTCAAAGTTACTGCTAACTTATTGATCAATAAATTTTGGAAATAAAGGAAGCAAAGGAGCAAGTTTCCTTTTGGATCAATGACGATTGGTGATTCTGTGCAGTGTCTATCTTCATCATGAAATATTGTATTTCTCAATTTTCTTCAGATTTCTCTGCTGGAAATGGAGGTCCGAGGCGCCCTCCTGCCTTGGAACCATTGTATTTATCGGCGTTCTGAATGTTCTTTATATTCATTTTGGCACTGCAATTGCCTCTGTAGGAGATCGCCCCTGCTGTTATTATGATTCAAATTTGAAATATTTTCTTTCCTTAATTCAGTCGTTGTTTGTGTTGAATTTTGTGTGCACTTAAAATTTACAAGATAATCATTTGATGAACATGGTGATTGAGTGCCGGGACATGATTTGGATTTTTCTAAAAGTTATTGTTGCTCTTTTCTTAAATTTTCTCAGAATTTTTCGCCAGCTCTTGTTGATGACAAACTTCTACAGTTGTAGTGAAATCATATAGTTCAATACTTCAATGTGTGTTTGGTGCTGGTTCCGCTTTCGTAGGCGGCTTAGAAGTCTCAATTGCCTAACGGGTGGAATTTATAAAAGAGGGCATTTTCTCTATTATGGCTACGTGCGGACCGAAGAATTGGGTTCAGGGTTTTCTACCTCTTTTTAAAAAATGGAGTCCTGTATTTTAGAGGGCAGTTGATTTGATAAATTCTTAGGACAGCCTGCATTTGGTTTGTGATCTGGAAACTGGTTTTCTGAGTAAACGTAGCCTATGTTGCATCTTCTATTTTTGGATTTGCTCTAAACTTGATTCATATTTGAAAGGCTAAAAATTGAATGCTTGCCGTTGCAGAATAGCACTCAGAACTCAATTTGTTAAGAAAAACCCACAAAATTTAAAAGAAAACAGTGATTAATGAACATGTGCTTCTAGCATGAATCGTATAACATATTTTCACCAGTTTCAATGGATCACTCACACCTATACAGCCTTCTACAAGTCACAGCCCAGCACAAAGCGACTTAAAAGAAAGAAAGGTACACACCTTTTAACAACAGCAACTGTGCCAACGCTTCGTTAAACTTCCCGGCTTCACTCACCTCAGGTTCACAAGACACGATGAGGCGGCGCCACCTCTACAACAACATCTCCAAACGGTGGTTCGCCACCAAATACAGCGGTCGCGTGGTGAGCGAAGCCCAAGGCGGCCGAGCATTGGCCGTAGAAGTCGAAACTCCGAGCATAATCCGAGACGTAAGAGGCTACGCTCTTCCTCGCCGAGAACTCATCTGTAAAATCACCAAAATCCTGCAATCTCCTTCCACCACCACCACCTCCGACCCGTTTCTCGAACTCTCCGATTACCTCCAAACCCTAGACCTGAACCTCTCTCCCTCCGAAGCCAGCGAAATACTGAAAAACCTCCAAACCCCTCGAAAAGCTCTCGAATTCTTCCGCTTCTGTTCATCTTCCATTCCCAATTTCCGCCACGACTGCTTCTCCTACAATCGCATTCTCACCATCTTGTCCAAATCTTCCGCTCCTGATGCCGCCGACCTCGTTCGACGGATTGTCGCCGAGATGGAACAGTCTAATGTGAAAGGTATCATCTCCACTGTTAATATCTTGATTGGGATTGTTGGGAATAATGGCAGTAATCAGGGGGTTGTGGAATTGGAGAGGTGTTTGGATTTGGTGAACAAGTGGGATTTGAGGTTTACTTGTTACACTTATAAGTGTCTGCTTCAGGCGTACTTGAGGTTGAATGAGACGGCTAGAGCGTTTAAGGTTTATGGAGAGATGAGGAATCGAGGGCATAAATTGGACGTTTTTGCGTATAATATGCTGTTGGATGCACTCGCTAAAGATGAAAAGGTTCTATTTTTTCAGCCCCCTCTTTGTGGACCCTTTTTTCTGTGTGTTTTTGTGTTCTTAAGAAAGATAATTTGAGGTGTTTTTTTAGTTGTCAGTTGAGACAATTTGGACGGATAATTATGAGGTTTTAGTAATTTTTGAGAAAAAAAAGGAGTAATCTTTTGTAATTTTGCTTAATGGATAAGTGTTTTAGGATCAATGTGACAGTCTGTAATTTGGAAACTGCTTTGTGGTGAATGCATCTCTTGAAACTATAGCACTGCAATTAAAGGACCAAGATCTTCCCTAGCACAAAAATGATTTAGACGAAAAAAAGAAGAAGAAAAGACCAAATACTTGTATCTGACTTACAAATGGATGTACATATGTCGTAATTTTTCTTCTAAAGAAAAAGATGTAGGAGCACTAGGGAGCGTGCATGTTGCGCAGACTCTGTAAATACTAGCTGAAGGCTTATTAATGTTTAGCTAAACTCTCCAACTGTCATTTGATAATAGACTTAGCACTTGAGGTTGTGCTTGGGTAGCTGTCAGTTTCTTAGGAATGTGGGAAGGTTTATTCATGCTTTCACTCAACTTCAGTATCATCCTTTTCTCACTTCCTGTGTAATACTATAGACTAGTTTCAGTAGAAACGAAAATTTAGAAAAAAAAATATTGACAAAAGAAAAAATGGAGCCATTTTGTACTTAACTTGTGAAGAGGATGGCCTTTTGATAATGTTTAGGTGGACTACGAAAATGTTTTTCTAGGTGGTAATGTGGCAGTCAAATAACTGAAATATGAATTTGAAGATGATTCTTCAAATTCTAATGGTGTTGATCTTAATAAAGGAAGTACCATCTGATATTGGAAAGTATAAACTATTCTCACACATCTCTCATGGAAGATAATAAGAAAATTTGGGTTAAGATGGATATACAGGGTAATTTGTAAATTATATGCTGTAGTTCTTCCAATTGATAAATTAAGTTTATGTATTATAGTTTATAAACTAATTGATGATTCCTAAATTGCATATTCTCCACAGCTTTCAATCTCTTTGGAGTGGAGGTTAAATTATGGTTGATTTAAATTATAATTGAAATTTCTTCCTTTTTCTTAGGATGAGGTTTCCTATATGGCTGTCTTGTAGTATGAGTCTATGACAACTTATAATTTTTTTTAAATTGGCTTAAATTTGTTCTTCAGTTTGGTAGAATAGCATAATGTGAAGTCATGAATTAAAGTTTAGAGACTTGGTAAATGTTTTGAAGTTCCATTGAATTTGAGCTAAATGCCCCAATCGATGTAGAGTGGCCTCTTAGGTTATAATGTCCCTGGATTGTCATTACATTTCGTTTTGTTTCATCTCTGGCTACACTGTCCTTGAATTGCTCTCCTTTTGTTTTGATAATTAACTGCATTTACACAAAATGACAGTCCTGCTTGATGACCTTGAAAATGGAAAGAAAAAGAAGGAAAAAAAGGAATAAACTGCAACACAATATGAAATGTCTGGGGCACCTCTGATAGTTGTACTGGAATTAATGTCACTCTTCTCTGGTTTTTTTTTAATGAAAATATGTTTTTACAGAAGTTTAATTTAGAAATTACACTCAGATGAAAATTGAAGTAAAGCTAGAAGTAGCCCTGAACTAAATCTAGGATTCCACATAAGTTCCTGTTTTGTTCATCTTAAAATTAATAGTGCTCTATTTGGAAAGATTATTTAATTTGCTTCCTCCTCCTCTCTCTCAGATTATGGGAACTTTACTTTTCTTTTTTATCCTAACTTAAGCTTGATTAGTTTTAGATTTTTACCACTCAGTCTTTGCTAATGTGTGTATCAAATTCCTTACTGACATTTTCTTTCATCATTGGCAACTGACTTATAAATCTCCTAGGTTGAGCAAGCTTCTAAGGTATTTGCAGACATGAAGCGAAAGCATTGTGAGCCTGATGGATATACTTACACAATTATGATCAGAATGTCTGGAAAGAAGGGGAAAGCTGATGAAGCTTTGGCTCTTTTTCAGGAGATGATATCCAAGGGTTGCACTATTAATCTCATTGCTTATAACACTATAATCCAGGCACTTTATAGAAATCGTATGGTAAACAAGATGATTTTGATCTTTTCCAAAATGGTTGAAACGGATTGCCAGCCAAATGAATTCACATACAGTGTTATTCTGGATGCTCTGGTTGCAGAAGGACAACTTGGCAGATTAGACGAGATTCTGGAAATATCAAAGAAGTTTCTAAAGAAGTCAATTTATGCGTATCTTGTGGATAAATTGAGCAAGTTGGGCCACGCTAGTGAGGCCCACAGGCTGTTCTGTAGTATGTGGAACTTCCATGATAGAGGAGATAGGGATGCATATTTATCCATGTTGGAGAGTCTCTGCAGTGCAGGCAAGACTACTGAGGCTATTGACTTGCTGACAAAGATGGATGAAAAAGGAATCAGTAGTGACACAGTCATGTATAACATGGTATTTTCAGCTCTCGGCAAGAAGAAGCAGGTATCCCATATTTATGATCTTTATTTGCAGATGAAGAGAGATGGCCCCTCGCCAGACATTTTTACTTACAATATTCTAATCTCCAGCTTTGGTAGAGCTGGTAGAGTTGAAGAGGCTATCAAACTCTTTGAAGAAATGGAAGATAGTGATTGCAAACCTGATGTTATTACTTACAATTCATTGATTAATTGTCTAGGAAAGAATGGCGACCTTGACGAAGCTCACATGCGATTCAGAGAGATGCAGGAGATGGGGTTGAATCCTGATGTTATAACATACAGCACTCTTATTGAGTGCTTTGGAAAGACAAGTAGGGTTGAAATGGCCTGTAGATTGTTTGATCAAATGCTTGCGGAGGGCTGCTTCCCTAACACTGTGACGTACAATATATTACTTGATTGCCTTGAAAAGTGTGGTAGAACAGCTGAAGCTCTGGAACTTTATTCAAAGATGAAGCAGCAAGGGTTAACTCCAGATTCTATAACTTATGCTGTCCTTGAGCGTTTGCAAAGTGGATCACATAAGGCAGTGAGAATACGCAAGCAGAATCCTATTACTGGTTGGGTTGTGAGCCCTCTGAGATGATGAATACGAGAGGAAATGTGTTAAGCTGATCATGCCTATATTTCCTGCAATTGAATTGGCTATTGTATTGGGGGAGGGGGCTGATCAAGCAGATATTGGACTGTTTGGATATAATTAAATGCAATATTCTTAGATGAGTTAGCAGTCTGTTATGGTGCCACGGTTGACAATTAAAATGTCACTACAGCCTGATCTTCTAAATATTGACAATTTTCCTCAGCAATTTACATGGCCTCTGGGCATTTGTACAGAATGACGAGGGGGGATTGTGAGAGCCCTTCTGCCCCTTAGGCTCAGAAATATGGCCAGCAGAAAGATTGTTGGCCCAATACCACTTAGGTTGATGTGACCATATGATTCAGTATACAATCAGGTGAGTTCCCCATTCTGCTTTGATATATAGCACCGAATTAAAACTTTGATGTTGAATTATTATAAATAGAAAATAAGTTGCAGTGCTCTTTGAAATCTATGCTAGCTTCATTTGCTATTAGAGGGACTATTTCATTGATTTTGAAATACTTTGGTATATGGCTGCTTTTTATAGACTCTTCACTTGCTGGAGAAAGTTGCTTGAAGAAACTGAGTTTGGAAGCTGTGGGCATCTCTGTTAAAGGAAGATTAAGCCGGAGAGAGCTGTATTATTGTTCCTGCTACTGATGAAGGAGTTGGTGGGTGATCTCATCTTTCATGAATCCTATTTTATTTTTTTTAGGAATTAGATTAATAAATATAGTCATTCTATGATGAACTATAGTCAAACATGCAACTATCATTTTTATTGGCAACTCAAAATTTTACATATTTCTGTGCATTAGTCGACGCTTTGAAGCCGACTCATGATGTTAGGACCATGTTGATTAAAGCAATGTGAACCTCACTTACTAACTCACTGTATTGATTGAAGTTTAAGTCTATATTTACTGCTATTGTGTTTGGAAAGAAGATATTCAAATTTTTTGTTTTGGCATTCTTTCATTTTATTCTTTGTTGCAATGAGCTCATATTCTGGCCTGAAAATCCTAAGATAGCTCTTTTAAGATTTTCATTACAACATTAATATTGAGGTGATGAGAATGAAGAAGAAGTATATGTAGTAATAGTGATTTCCTTTTGGTGCTCTCCTTGTTCCCAGGGTTGACACTTGATTGTCGCGTCGCCCTTCTTTCCTTAACGTTAGTTATTTAATTGGATTGCAAAATTAAACAGAAGAAGCGGCCGGCTTGAATCTATTGAGCTAGAAGACTCCCCAATAAGTTTAATTTTCTGAACCAGGTAATCTCCTCCTCACCAATGTATGAAGCCTGTGGTATGATGGACTTGCCCATACAGCAGAAGAAACACTGGATATGGTGTTTCCATGGATACAAAAGTTTATGTTTAATTCTATTAAGCTTATAAATATGTTAAATTACTAATTATTATTTCTTCTGTTGGGTTCCATTCTATAGATTATTTTAATTCCAGCCCCTCGCAATTGCAGAAACTAAATTTGTATTATGTAACTCATGTACATGCATTACCCAAAAAAAAAAAAACTCATGTACATAATACGTATATGATGTATGTTGATGTGATGGTACAGTTGTATTTTAACCATTTAATTAATCTCTTGGTGTTTTTTCTTTCATGGGTCCTTTTTTTTCCTTCCTAACTCAGGTTTTATTACTTTTTTTATTTTTCATTTTTATTTTTTATCTTTAATAAAAAATCATTATATATCAAGATTATATATCAAGTTAGAAAAGGTATATATGTAATTCAACTATCTAGTTCTCAAACTTTTTTCTTATTTTTATTCATATTTATTCAATTACAATCCTTTTTTTATTTTTTTATTTCACCATTGAGCGGCAGTTATGTGATGTCCTTTTCTGTTTTACGGCGAGATTAATTTACCTGAATTCGATTCAGGTTGGACAATAAAGGTGTAAAAGTTTTTTAATAAATAGTAGTTTTATACACGATAGAGGGTTTTAAATTCACGACTTCGCTTAAGGAAAACGGATGTCAAGTCATCCGAACTAACTAAATGTTAGTAACTTCAATCTTT
>JAYMFD010001024.1:0-42879 GCA_035771175.1 Paratinospora sagittata
AAAAAGTTATGGTCATTAGAACTTTACTTACCTTTTGTTTCTCAAATTGTGTAGCATTTAAGGAATCGATAAGTAAACTTCCTAGGATCATAACTTTTTTGTTTCAACTCTAAATTTTCTGATTTTAAATGCATTGAAAAGAAAATAAAAGACTGAAAAACCCAGGAGCTTAAAATTACTTTTGATTACTGGTTACCGGTCCCTTTGTTATTATACATCCACAGTATTAATAAACATGAACCTATTAGATTTGATCAGAAAGAAAGTTAAGTGCCATGAATTTGTAGATCTTCTTTTCCACTTTCCATCGCATTTTGGATTACTTAAATCGGAGTTAAAACGAAAAAGTTATGGTTATTTGAACTTTACTTACCTTTTGTTTACCAAATTGTGTATCATTTAAGCAATCGATAAGTAAACTTCGAATGACCACAACGTTTTCGTGTCAACTCTAATTTTTTTTTATTTAAAATGCATTGAACAGAGAAAGAAAAGACTTAAAAACCTAGGTGCTTCAAATTACTTTTTGGTAATCGGTGACCTGTCCCTTTGCCATTAAATGTCCAAAGTATTAAAAAACAGGGACCTGTCACCCTTGATCGGAAAGGTAGTTAAATCCCATGGATTTGTAGATCTTCTTTTCCACTTTCCTTCGCATTTTGCATTACTTAAATCGGAGTTAAAACAAAAAAGTTAGGGTTATTAGAACTTTACTTACCTTTTGTTTACCAAATTGTGTATCATTTCAGCAAGCGATAAGTAAACTTCGAATGATCATAACTTTTTTGTTTCAAATCTAATTTTTCTGATTTAAAAAGCATTGAAAAGAGAAATAAAAGGCTAAAATACCCAGGTGCTTCAAATTACTTTTTGGTAACCGGTGTCCGGTCCCTTTGCCATTAAACATCCAAAGTATTAATAAACAGAAACCTGTCAGCATTGATCAGAATGGTAGTTAAATCCCATGAATTTGTAGATCTTCTTTTCCACTTTCCTTCACATTTTGGATTACTTAAATCAGAGTTAAAACGAAAAAGTTATGGTTATTTGAACTTTACTTACCTTTTGTTTGCCAAATTGTGTGTCATTTAAGCAATCAATAAGTAAACTTCGAATGATCATAACTTTTTTATTTCAACTCTAATTTATCTGATTTAAAATGCATTGAAAAGAGGAATAAAAGACTTAAAAACCCAAATGCTTCAAATTACTTTTTGGTAACCGGTTTCCGGTCCCTTTGCCATTAAACATCCAACGTATTAAAAAACAGGGACCTGTCTCCATTTATCGGAAAGGTAGTAAAATGCCATGAATTTGTAGATCTTCTTTTCCACTTTCCATCGTATTTTGGATTACTTAAATCGGAGTTTAAACAAAAAAGTTATGGGCATTAGAACTTTACTTACCTTTTGTTTCCCAAATTGTGTAGCATTTAAGGAATCGATAAGTAAACTTCCAAGGATCATAACTTTTTTGTTTCAACTCTAATTTTACTCATTTTAAATGCATTGAAAAGAGGAATAAAAGACTTAAAAACCTAGGTGCTTCAAATTACTTTCGGTAACCGGTGACCCGTCCCTTTGTTATTATACATCCAAAGTATAAATAAACAGGGACCTATTAGAATTGATCGGAAAGGTAGTTAAATGCCATGAATTTGTAGATCTTCTTTTCCACTTTCCATCGCATTTTGGATTACTTAAATCAGAGTTAAAACGAAAAAGTTATGGTTATTAGAACTTTACTTACCTTTTATTTACCAAATTGTGTATCATTTAAGCAATCGATAAGTAAACTTCGAATGATCATAACTTTTTTGTTTCAACTCTAATTTTTATGATTTAAAATGCATTGAAAAGAGAAATAAAAGACTAAAACACCCAGGTGCTTCAAATTATTTTTTGGTAACCGGTGGCCGTTCCCTTCGCCATTAAACATCCAAAGTATTAATAAACAGGAACCTGTCAGCATTGATCGGAATAGTAGTTAAATCCCATGAATTTGTAGATCTTCTTTTCCACTTTCCTCCGCATTTTGGATTACTTAAATCGGAGTTAAAACGAAAAAGTTATGGTTATTTGAACTTTACTTACCATTTGTTTACCAAATTGGGTATCATTTAAGCAATCGATAAGTAAACTTCGAATAATCATAACTTTTTTATTTCAACTCTAATTTTTCTGATTTAAAATGTATTGAAAAGAGGAATAAAAGACTAAAATACCCAGGTGCTTCAATTTACTTTTTGGTAACCGGTGTCCGTTCCCTTCGCCATTAAACATCCAAAGTATTAATAAACAGGAACCTGTCAGCATTGATCGGAATAGTAGTTAAATCCCATGAATTTGTAGATCTTCTTTTCCACTTTCCTTCGCATTTTGGATTACTTAAATCGGAGTTAAAACGAAAAAATTATGGTTATCTGAACTTTACTTACCTTTTGTTTGCCAAATTGGGTATCATTTAAGCAATCGATAAGTAAACTTCGAATGATCATAACTTTTTTATTTCAACTCTAATTTTTCTGATTTAAAATGTATTGAAAAGAGTAATAAAAGACTTAAAAACCCAAATGCTTCAAATTACTTTTTGGTAACCGATTTTCGGTCCCTTTGCCATTAAATGTCCAAAGTATATTAAACAACAGTGACCTGTCTCCATTGATCGGAAAGGTAGTTAAATGCCATGAATTTGTAGATCTTCTTTCCCACTTTCCATCGTATTTTGGATTACCTAAATCGGAGTTTCAACAAAAAAGTTATTGTCATTAGAACTTTACTTACCTTTTGTTTCCTAAATTGTGTAGCATTTAAGCAATCGATAAGTAAACTTCGAATGACCACAACGTTTTTGTTTCAACCCAAATTTTTTTCTATTTAAAATGCATTGAACAGAGAAAGAAAAGACTTAAAAACCTAGGTGCTTCAAATTACTTTTCATGAATCGGTGACTTGTCCTTATGCCTTTAAATGTCCAAAGTAAAAGCAGGGACCTGTCACCATTGATCGGAAAGGTAGTTAAATCCCATGAATTTGTAGATCTTCTTTTCCACTTTCCTTCGCATTTTGGATTACTTAAATCGGAGTTAAAACAAAAAAGTTAGGGTTATTAGAACTTTACTTACCTTTTGTTTACCAAATTGTGTATCATTTCAGCAATCGATAAGTGAACTTCGAATGATCATAACTTTTTTGTTTCAACTCTAATTTATCTGATTTAAAATGCATTGAAAAGAGAAATAAAAGACTAAAATACCAAGGTGCTTCAAATTACTTTTTGGTAACCGTTGTCCGTTCCCTTCGCCATTAAACATCCAAAGTATTAATAAACAGGAACCTGTCAGCATTGATCGGATTGGTAGTTAAATCCCATGAATTTTTAGATCTTCTTTTCCACTTTCCTTCGCATTTTGGAATACTTAAATCGGAGTTAAAAAGAAAAAGTTATGGTTATTAGAACTTTACTTACCTTTTGTTTACCAAATTGTGTATCATTTAAGCAATCGATAAGTAAACTTCGAATGATCATAACTTTTTATTTCAACTCTAATTTTTCTGATTTAAAGTGCATTGAAAAGAGGAATAAAAAGCTTAAAAACCCAAGAGCTTCAAATTACTTTTTGGTAACCATTGTCTGGTCCCTTTGCCATTAAACATCCAAAGTATTAATAAACATGAACCTGTCAGCATTGATCGGAAATGTAGTTAAATCCCATTAATTTGTAGATCTTCTTTTCCACTTTCCTTCGCATTTTGGATTACTTAAATCGGAGTTAAAACAAAAAAGTTAGGGTTATTAGAACTTTACTTACCTTTTGTTTACCAAATTGTGTATCATTTAAGCAATCGATAAGAAAACTTCGAATGACCACAACTTTTTTGTTTCAACTCTAATTTTTTTTTATTTAAAATGCATTGAACAGAGAAAGAAAAGACTTAAAAACCCAGGTGCTTCAAATTACTTTTCGGTAACCGGTGACCGGTCCCTTTGCCATTAAATGTCCAAAGTATTAAAAAACAGGGACCTGTCACCATTGATCGGAAAGGTAGTTAAATGCCATGAATTTGTAGATCTTCTTTTCCACTCTACATCGTATTTTGGATTACTTAAATCGAAGTTTAAACAAAAAAGTTATGGTCATTAGAACTTTACTTACCTTTTGTTTCCCAAATTGTGTAGCATTTAAGGAATCGATAAGTAAACTTCCTAGGATCATAACTTTTTTGTTTCAACTCTAAATTTTCTGATTTTAAATGCATTGAAAAGAAAATAAAAGACTGAAAAACCCAGGAGCTTAAAATTACTTTTGATTACTGGTTACCGGTCCCTTTGTTATTATACATCCACAGTATTAATAAACATGAACCTATTAGATTTGATCAGAAAGAAAGTTAAGTGCCATGAATTTGTAGATCTTCTTTTCCACTTTCCATCGCATTTTGGATTACTTAAATCGGAGTTAAAACGAAAAAGTTATGGTTATTTGAACTTTACTTACCTTTTGTTTACCAAATTGTGTATCATTTAAGCAATCGATAAGTAAACTTCGAATGACCACATCGTTTTCGTGTCAACTCTAATTTTTTTTTTATTTAAAATGCATTGAACAGAGAAAGAAAAGACTTAAAAACCTAGGTGCTTCAAATTACTTTTTGGTAATCGGTGACCTGTCCCTTTGCCATTAAATGTCCAAAGTATTAAAAAACAGGGACCTGTCACCATTGATCGGAAAGGTAGTTAAATCCCATGGATTTGTAGATCTTCTTTTCCACTTTCCTTCGCATTTTGCATTACTTAAATCGGAGTTAAAACAAAAAAGTTAGGGTTATTAGAACTTTACTTACCTTTTGTTTACCAAATTGTGTATCATTTCAGCAAGCGATAAGTAAACTTCGAATGATCATAACTTTTTTGTTTCAAATCTAATTTTTCTGATTTAAAAAGCATTGAAAAGAGAAATAAAAGGCTAAAATACCCAGGTGCTTCAAATTACTTTTTGGTAACCGGTGTCCGGTCCCTTTGCCATTAAACATCCAAAGTATTAATAAACAGGAACCTGTCAGCATTGATCAGAATGGTAGTTAAATCCCATGAATTTGTAGATCTTCTTTTCCACTTTCCTTCACATTTTGGATTACTTAAATCAGAGTTAAAACGAAAAAGTTATGGTTATTTGAACTTTACTTACCTTTTGTTTGCCAAATTGTGTGTCATTTAAGCAATCAATAAGTAAACTTCGAATGATCATAACTTTTTTATTTCAACTCTAATTTATCTGATTTAAAATGCATTGAAAAGAGGAATAAAAGACTTAAAAACCCAAATGCTTCAAATTACTTTTTGGTAACCGGTTTCCGGTCCCTTTGCCATTAAACATCCAACGTATTAAAAAACAGGGACCTGTCTCCATTTATCGGAAAGGTAGTAAAATGCCATGAATTTGTAGATCTTCTTTTCCACTTTCCATCGTATTTTGGATTACTTAAATCGGAGTTTAAACAAAAAAGTTATGGGCATTAGAACTTTACTTACCTTTTGTTTCCCAAATTGTGTAGCATTTAAGGAATCGATAAGTAAACTTCCAAGGATCATAACTTTTTTGTTTCAACCCTAAATTTTCTGATTTTAAATGCATTGAAAAGAGGAATAAAAGACTGAAAAACCCAGGTGCTTCAAATGACTTTTGATAACCGGTGACCGGTCCCTTTGTTATTATACATCCAAAGTATTAATAAACATGGACCTATTAGAATTGATCGGAAAGGTAGTTAAATGCCATGTATTTGTAGATCTTCTTTTCCACTTTCCATCGCATTTTGGATTACTTAAATCTTAGTTAAAACGAAAAGTTATAGTTATTTGAACTTTACTTACCTTTTGTTTACCAAATTGTGTATCATTTAAGCAATCGATAAGTAAACTTCGAATGACCACAACGTTTTCGTTTCAACTCTAATTCTTTTTTATTTAAAATGCATTGAACAGAGAAAGAAAAGACTTAAAAGCCCAGGTGCTTCAAATTACTTTTTGATAATCGGTGACCTGTCCCTTCGCCATTAAATGTCCAAAGAATTAAAAAACAGGTACCTGTCACCATTGATCGGAAAGGTAGTTAAATGCCATGAATTTGTAGATCTTCTTTTCCACTTTCCATCGTATTTTGGATTACTTAAATCGGAGTTTAAACAAAAAAGTTATCGTCATTAGAACTTTACTTACCTTTTGTTTCCCAAATTGTGTAGCATTTGAGGAATCGATAAGTAAACTTCCAAGGATCATAACTTTTTTGTTTCAACTCTAATTTTTCTCATTTTAAATGCATTGAAAAGAGGAATAAAAGACTTAAAAACCTAGGTGCTTCAAATTACTTTCGGTAACCGGTGACCGGTCCCTTTGTTATTATACATCCAAAGTATTAATAAACAGGGACCTATTAGAATTGATCGGAAAGGTAGTTAAATGCCATTAATTTGTAGATCTTCTTTTCCACTTTCCATCGCATTTTGGATTACTTAAATCGGTGTTAAAACAAAAAAGTTATGGTTATTTGAACTTTACTTACCTTTTGTTTACCAAATTGTGTATCATTTAAGCAATCGATAAGTAAACTTCGAATGACCACAACTTTTTCGTTTCAACTCTCATTTTTTTAATTTAAAATGCATTGAACCGAGAAAGAAAAGACTTAAAAACCCAGGTGCTTCAAATTACTTTCCGGTAACCGGTGACCGGTCCCTTTGCCATTAAACGTCCAAAGTATTAAAAAATAGAGACCTGTCACCATTAATCGGAAAGGTAGTTAAATGCCACGAATTTGTAGATCTTCTTTTCCACTTTCCATCGTATTTTGGAATACTTATATCAGAGTTTAAACAAAAAAGTTATGGTCATTAGAACTTTACTTACCTTTTGTTTCCCAAATTGTGTAGCATTTAAGGAATCGATAAGTAAACTTCCAAGGATCATAACTTTTTTGTTTCAACTCTAATTTTTCTTCTTTTAAATGCATTGAAAAGAGGAATAAAAGACTAAAAAACCCAGGTGCTCCAAATTACTTTCGGTAACCGGTGACCGGTCCCTTTGTTATTATACATCCAAAGTATTAATAAACATGGACCTATTAGAATTGATCGGAAAGGTAGGTAAATGCCATGATATTGTAGATCTTCTTTTCCACTTTCCATCGCATTTTGGATTACTTAAATCGGAGTTAAAACGAAAACGTTATGGTCATTAGAACTTTACTTACATTTTGTTTACCAAATTGTGTATCATTTAAGCAATCGATAAGTAAACTTCGAATGATCTTAACTTTTTTATTTCAACTCTATTTTTTCTGATTTAAAATGCATTGAAAAGAGGAATAAAAGACTTAAAAACCCAAATGCTTCAAATTACTTTTTGGTAACCGGTTTCCGGTCCCTTTGCCCTTAAACGTCCAAAGTACATTAAAAAACAGGGACCTGTCTCCATTGATCGGAAAGGTTGTTAAATTCCATGAATTTGTAGATTTTCTTTTCCACTTTCCATCATATTTTGGATTGCTTAAATCGGAGTTTAAACAAAAAAGTTATCATAATTAGATCTTTACTTACCTTTTGTTTCCCAAATTATGTTGCATTTAAGGAATCGATAAGTAAATTTCCAAGGATCATAACTTTTTATTTCAACTCTAATTTTTCTGATTTAAAATGCATTGAATAAAGGAATAAAAGACTTAAAAACCCAAAAGCTTCAAATTAATTTTTCGTAACCGGTTTCCGGTCCCTTTGCCATTAAACGTCCAAAGTACATTAAAAAACAGGGACCTGTCTCCATTGATCGAAAAGGTAGTTAAATGCCATGAATTTGTAGATCTTCTTTTCCACTTTCCATCGCATTTTCGATTACTTAAATCGGAGTTAAAACAAAAAAGTTATCGTCATTAGAACTTTACTTACATTTTGTTTCCCAAATTGTGTAGCATTTAAGGAATCGATAAGTAAACTTCGAATGATCATAACTTTTTTGCTTGAACTCTAATTTTTCTGATTTAAAGTGCATTGAAAAGAGGAATAAAAGACTTAAAAACCCAAGGGCTTCAAATTACTTTTTGGTAACCGGTGTCCGGTCCCTTTGCCATTAAACATCCAAAGTATTAATAAACATGAACCTGTCAGCATTGATCGGAAAGGTAGTTAAATCCCATGAATTTGTAGATCTTCTTTTCCACTTTTCTTCGCATTTTGGAATACTTAAATCGGAGGTAAAACGAAAAAGTTATGGTTATTTGAACTTTACTTACCTTTTGTTTACCAAATTGTGTATCATTTCAGCAATCGATAAGTAAACTTCGAATGATCATAACTTTTTTGTTTCAACTCTAATTTTTCTGATTTAAAATGCATTGAAAAGAGAAATAAAAGACTAAAATACCCAGGTGCTTCAAATTACATTTTGGTAACCAGTGTTCGTTCCCTTTGCCATTAAACATCCAAAGTATTAATAAACAGGAACCTGTCAGCATTGATCGAAATGGTACTTAAATCCCATGAATTTGTAGATCTTCTTTTCCACTTTCCTTCGCATTTTGGATTACTTAAATCGGAGTTAAAACGAAAAAGTTATGGTTATTTGAACTTTACTTACCTTTTGTTTACGAAATTGTGTATCATTTAAGCAATCGATAAGTAAACTTCCAATGACCACAATGTTTTCGTTTCAACTCTAATTTTTTTTTATTTAAAATGCATTGAACAGAGAAAGAAAAGACTTAAAAACCCAGGTGCTTCAAATTACTTTTCGGTAATTGGTGACCTGTCCGTTTGCCATTAAATGTCCAAAGAATTAAAAAAGAGGGACCTGTCACCATTGATCGGAAAGGTAGTTAAATGCCATGAATTTGTAGATCTTCTTTTCCACTTTCCTTCGCATTTTGGATTACTTAAATTGAGTTAAAACAAAAAAGTTAGGGTTATTAGAACTTTACTTACCTTTTATTTACCAAATTGTGTATCATTTCAGCAATCGATAAGTAAACTTCGAATGATCATAACTTTTTTGTTTCAACTCTAATTTTTCTAATTTAAAATGCATTGAAAAGAGATATAAAAGACTAAAATACCCAGGTGCTTCAAATTACTTTTTGGTAACCGTTGCCCGTTCCCTACGCCATTAAACATCCAAAGTATTAATAAACAGGAACCTATCAGCATTGATCGGAATGGTAGTTAAATCCCATTAATTTTTAGATCTTCTTTTCCACTTTCCTTCGCATTTTGGATTACTTAAATCGGAGTTAAAACGAAAAAGTTATGGTTGTTTGAACTTTACTTACCTTTTGTTTACCAAATTGTGTATCATTTTTGCAATCGATAAGTAAACTTCAATGATCATAACTTTTTTATTTCAACTCTAATTTTTCTGATTTAAAATGAATTGAAAAGAGGAATAAAAGACTTAAAAACCCAAATGCTTCAAATTACTTTTTGGCAACCGGTTTCCGGTCCCTTTGCCATTAAACGTCCAAAGTACATTAAAAAACAGGGGCCTGTCTCCATTGATCGGAAAGGTAGTCAAATGCCATGAATTTGTAGATCTTCTTTTCCACTTTCGATCGTATTTGGGATTACTTAAATCGGAGTTTAAACAAAAAAGTTATCATCATTAGAACTTTACTTATCTTTTGTTTCCCAAATTGTGTTGCATTTAAAGAATCGATAAGTAAACTTCCAAGGATCATAACTTTTTTGTTTCAGCTCTAATTTTTCTCATTTTAAATGCATTGAAAAGAGGAATAAAAGACTTAGAAACCTAGGTGCTTCAAATTACTTTCGGTAACCGGTGACCGGTCCCTTTGTTATTATACATCCAAAGTATTAATAAACATGGACCTATTAGAATTGATCGGAAAGGTAGTTAAATGCCATGATTTTGTAGATCTTCTTTTCCACTTTCCTTCGCATTTTGGATTACTTAAATCGGAGTTAAAACGAAAACGTTACGGTCATTAGAACTTTACTTACATTTTGTTTACCAAATTGTGTATCATTTAAGCAATCGATAAGTAAACTTCGAATGATCTTAACTTTTTTATTTCAACTCTATTTTTTCTGATTTAAAATGCATTGAAAAGAGGAATAAAAGACTTAAAAACCCAAATGCTTCAAATTACTTTTTGGTAACCGGTTTCCGGTCCCTTTGCCCTTAAACGTCCAAAGTACATTAAAAAACAGGGACCTGTCTCCATTGATCGGAAAGGTTGTTAAATGCCATGAATTTGTAGATTTTCTTTTCCACTTTCCATCATATTTTGGATTGCTTAAATCGGAGTTTAAACAAAAAAGTTATCATAATTAGATCTTTACTTACCTTTTGTTTCCCAAATTATGTTGCATTTAAGGAATCGATAAGTAAATTTCCAAGGATCATAACTTTTTATTTCAACTCTAATTTTTCTGATTTAAAATGCATTGAATAAAGGAATAAAAGACTTAAAAACCCAAAAGCTTCAAATTAATTTTTCGTAACCGGTTTCCGGTCCCTTTGCCATTAAACGTCCAAAGTACATTAAAAAACAGGGACCTGTCTCCATTGATCGGAAAGGTAGTCAAATGCCATGAATTTGTAGATCTTCTTTTCCACTTTCGATCGTATTTGGGATTACTTAAATCGGAGTTTAAACAAAAAAGTTATCATCATTAGAACTTTACTTATCTTTTGTTTCCCAAATTGTGTTGCATTTAAAGAATCGATAAGTAAACTTCCAAGGATCATAACTTTTTTGTTTCAACTCTAATTTTTCTCATTTTAAATGCATTGAAAAGAGGAATAAAAGACTTAAAAACCTAGGTGCTTCAAATTACTTTCGGTAACCGGTGACCGGTCCCTTTGTTATTATACATCCAAAGTATTAATAAACATGGACCTATTAGAATTGATCGGAAAGGTAGTTAAATGCCATGAATTTGTAGATCTTCTTTTCCACTTTCCATCGCATTTTGGATTACTTAAATCAGAGTTAAAACGAAAAAGTTATGGTTATTAGAACTTTACTTACCTTTTGTTTACCAAATTGTGTATCATTTAAGCAATCGATAAGTAAACTTCGAATGACCACAACGTTTTCGTGTCAACTCTAATTTTTTTTTTATTTAAAATGCATTGAACAGAGAAAGAAAAGACTTAAAAACCTAGGTGCTTCAAATTACTTTTTGGTAATCGGTGACCTGTCCCTTTGCCATTAAATGTCCAAAGTATTAAAAAACAGGGACCTGTCACCATTGATCGGAAAGGTAGTTAAATCCCATGGATTTGTAGATCTTCTTTTCCACTTTCCTTCGCATTTTGCATTACTTAAATCGGAGTTAAAACAAAAAAGTTAGGGTTATTAGAACTTTACTTACCTTTTGTTTACCAAATTGTGTATCATTTCAGCAAGCGATAAGTAAACTTCGAATGATCATAACTTTTTTGTTTCAAATCTAATTTTTCTGATTTAAAAAGCATTGAAAAGAGAAATAAAAGACTAAAATACCCAGGTGCTTCAAATTACTTTTTGGTAACCGGTGTCCGGTCCCTTTGCCATTAAACATCCAAAGTATTAATAAACAGGAACCTGTCAGCATTGATCAGAATGGTAGTTAAATCCCATGAATTTGTAGATCTTCTTTTCCACTTTCCTTCACATTTTGGATTACTTAAATCAGAGTTAAAACGAAAAAGTTATGGTTATTTGAACTTTACTTACCTTTTGTTTGCCAAATTGTGTGTCATTTAAGCAATCAATAAGTAAACTTCGAATGATCATAAATTTTTTATTTCAACTCTAATTTATCTGATTTAAAATGCATTGAAAAGAGGAATAAAAGACTTAAAAACCCAAATGCTTCGAATTACTTTTTGGTAACCGGTTTCCGGTCCCTTTGCCATTAAACATCCAACGTATTAAAAAACAGGGACCTGTCTCCATTTATCGGAAAGGTAGTAAAATGCCATGAATTTGTAGATCTTCTTTTCCACTTTCCATCGTATTTTGGATTACTTAAATCGGAGTTTAAACAAAAAAGTTATGGGCATTAGAACTTTACTTACCTTTTGTTTCCCAAATTGTGTAGCATTTAAGGAATCGATAAGTAAACTTCCAAGGATCATAACTTTTTTGTTTCAACCCTAAATTTTCTGATTTTAAATGCATTGAAAAGAGGAATAAAAGACTGAAAAACCCAGGTGCTTCAAATGACTTTTGATAACCGGTGACCGGTCCCTTTGTTATTATACATCCAAAGTATTAATAAACATGGACCTATTAGAATTGATCGGAAAGGTAGTTAAATGCCATGTATTTGTAGATCTTCTTTTCCACTTTCCATCGCATTTTGGATTACTTAAATCTTAGTTAAAACGAAAAGTTATAGTTATTTGAACTTTACTTACCTTTTGTTTACCAAATTGTGTATCATTTAAGCAATCGATAAGTAAACTTCGAATGACCACAACGTTTTCGTTTCAACTCTAATTCTTTTTTATTTAAAATGCATTGAACAGAGAAAGAAAAGACTTAAAAGCCCAGGTGCTTCAAATTACTTTTCGATAATCGGTGACCTGTCCCTTCGCCATTAAATGTCCAAAGAATTAAAAAACAGGTACCTGTCACCATTGATCGGAAAGGTAGTTAAATGCCATGAATTTGTAGATCTTCTTTTCCACTTTCCATCGTATTTTGGATTACTTAAATCGGAGTTTAAACAAAAAAGATATCGTCATTAGAACTTTACTTACCTTTTGTTTCCCAAATTGTGTAGCATTTGAGGAATCGATAAGTAAACTTCCAAGGATCATAACTTTTTTGTTTCAACTCTAATTTTTCTCATTTTAAATGCATTGAAAAGAGGAATAAAAGACTTAAAAACCTAGGTGCTTCAAATTACTTTCGGTAACCGGTGACCGGTCCCTTTGTTATTATACATCCAAATTATTAATAAACAGGGACCTATTAGAATTGATCGGAAAGGTAGTTAAATGCCATGATATTGTAGATCTTCTTTTCCACTTTCCATCGCATTTTGGATTACTTAAATCGGAGTTAAAACGAAAACGTTACGGTCATTAGAACTTTACTTACATTTTGTTTACCAAATTGTGTATCATTTAAGCAATCGATAAGTAAACTTCGAATGATCTTAACTTTTTTATTTCAACTCTATTTTTTCTGATTTAAAATGCATTGAAAAGAGGAATAAAAGACTTAAAAACCCAAATGCTTCAAATTACTTTTTGGTAACCGGTTTCCGGTCCCTTTGCCCTTAAACGTCCAAAGTACATTAAAAAACAGGGACCTGTCTCCATTGATCGGAAAGGTTGTTAAATGCCATGAATTTGTAGATTTTCTTTTCCACTTTCCATCATATTTTGGATTGCTTAAATCGGAGTTTAAACAAAAAAGTTATCATAATTAGATCTTTACTTACCTTTTGTTTCCCAAATTATGTTGCATTTAAGGAATCGATAAGTAAATTTCCAAGGATCATAACTTTTTATTTCAACTCTAATTTTTCTGATTTAAAATGCATTGAATAAAGGAATAAAAGACTTAAAAACCCAAAAGCTTCAAATTAATTTTTCGTAACCGGTTTCCGGTCCCTTTGCCATTAAACGTCCAAAGTACATTAAAAAACAGGGACCTGTCTCCATTGATCGAAAAGGTAGTTAAATGCCATGAATTTGTAGATCTTCTTTTCCACTTTCCATCGCATTTTCGATTACTTAAATCGGAGTTAAAACAAAAAAGTTATCGTCATTAGAACTTTACTTACCTTTTGTTTCCCAAATTGTGTAGCATTTAAGGAATCGATAAGTAAACTTCGAATGATCATAACTTTTTTGCTTGAACTCTAATTTTTCTGATTTAAAGTGCATTGAAAAGAGGAATAAAAGACTTAAAAACCCAAGGGCTTCAAATTACTTTTTGGTAACCGGTGTCCGGTCCCTTTGCCATTAAACATCCAAAGTATTAATAAACATGAACCTGTCAGCATTGATCGGAAAGGTAGTTAAATCCCATGAATTTGTAGATCTTCTTTTCCACTTTTCTTCGCATTTTGGAATACTTAAATCGGAGGTAAAACGAAAAAGTTATGGTTATTTGAACTTTACTTACCTTTTGTTTACCAAATTGTGTATCATTTCAGCAATCGATAAGAAAACTTCGAATGATCATAACTTTTTTGTTTCAACTCTAATTTTTCTGATTTAAAATGCATTGAAAAGAGAAATAAAAGACTAAAATACCCAGGTGCTTCAAATTACATTTTGGTAACCAGTGTTCGTTCCCTTTGCCATTAAACATCCAAAGTATTAATAAACAGGAACCTGTCAGCATTGATCGAAATGGTACTTAAATCCCATGAATTTGTAGATCTTCTTTTCCACTTTCCTTCGCATTTTGGATTACTTAAATCGGAGTTAAAACGAAAAAGTTATGGTTATTTGAACTTTACTTACCTTTTGTTTACGAAATTGTGTATCATTTAAGCAATCGATAAGTAAACTTCCAATGACCACAATGTTTTCGTTTCAACTCTAATTTTTTTTTATTTAAAATGCATTGAACAGAGAAAGAAAAGACTTAAAAACCCAGGTGCTTCAAATTACTTTTCGGTAATTGGTGACCTGTCCGTTTGCCATTAAATGTCCAAAGAATTAAAAAACAGGGACCTGTCACCATTGATCGGAAAGGTAGTTAAATGCCATGAATTTGTAGATCTTCTTTTCCACTTTCCTTCGCATTTTGGATTACTTAAATTGAGTTAAAACAAAAAAGTTAGGGTTATTAGAACTTTACTTACCTTTTGTTTACCAAATTGTGTATCATTTCAGCAATCGATAAGTAAACTTCGAATGATCATAACTTTTTTGTTTCAACTCTAATTTTTCTAATTTAAAATGCATTGAAAAGAGATATAAAAGACTAAAATACCCAGGTGCTTCAAATTACTTTTTGGTAACCGTTGCCCGTTCCCTACGCCATTAAACATCCAAAGTATTAATAAACAGGAACCTATCAGCATTGATCGGAATGGTAGTTAAATCCCATTAATTTTTAGATCTTCTTTTCCACTTTCCTTCGCATTTTGGATTACTTAAATCGGAGTTAAAACGAAAAAGTTATGGTTGTTTGAACTTTACTTACCTTTTGTTTACCAAATTGTGTATCATTTTTGCAATCGATAAGTAAACTTCAATGATCATAACTTTTTTATTTCAACTCTAATTTTTCTGATTTAAAATGAATCGAAAAGAGGAATAAAAGACTTAAAAACCCAAATGCTTCAAATTACTTTTTGGTAACCGGTTTCCGGTCCCTTTGCCATTAAACGTCCAAAGTACATTAAAAAACAGGGGCCTGTCTCCATTGATCGGAAAGGTAGTCAAATGCCATGAATTTGTAGATCTTCTTTTCCACTTTCGATCGTATTTGGGATTACTTAAATCGGAGTTTAAACAAAAAAGTTATCATCATTAGAACTTTACTTATCTTTTGTTTCCCAAATTGTGTTGCATTTAAAGAATCGATAAGTAAACTTCCAAGGATCATAACTTTTTTGTTTCAGCTCTAATTTTTCTCATTTTAAATGCATTGAAAAGAGGAATAAAAGACTTAGAAACCTAGGTGCTTCAAATTACTTTCGGTAACCGGTGACCGGTCCCTTTGTTATTATACATCCAAAGTATTAATAAACATGGACCTATTAGAATTGATCGGAAAGGTAGTTAAATGCCATGAATTTGTAGATCTTCTTTTCCACTTTCCATCGCATTTTGGATTACTTAAATCAGAGTTAAAACGAAAAAGTTATGGTTATTAGAACTTTACTTACCTTTTGTTTACCAAATTGTGTATCATTTAAGCAATCGATAAGTAAACTTCGAATGACCACAACGTTTTCGTGTCAACTCTAATTTTTTTTATTTAAAATGCATTGAACAGAGAAAGAAAAGACTTAAAAACCTAGGTGCTTCAAATTAGTTTTTGGTAATCGGTGACCTGTCCCTTTGCCATTAAATGTCCAAAGCATTAAAAAACAGGGACCTGTCACCATTGATCGGAAAGGTAGTTAAATCCCATGGATTTGTAGATCTTCTTTTCCACTTTCCTTCGCATTTTGCATTACTTAAATCGGAGTTAAAACAAAAAAGTTAGGGTTATTAGAACTTTACTTACCTTTTGTTTACCAAATTGTGTATCATTTCAGCAAGCGATAAGTAAACTTCGAATGATCATAACTTTTTTGTTTCAAATCTAATTTTTCTGATTTAAAAAGCATTGAAAAGAGAAATAAAAGACTAAAATACCCAGGTGCTTCAAATTACTTTTTGGTAACCGGTGCCCGGTCCCTTTGCCATTAAACATCCAAAGTATTAATAAACAGGAACCTGTCAGCATTGATCAGAATGGTAGTTAAATCCCATGAATTTGTAGATCTTCTTTTCCACTTTCCTTCACATTTTGGATTACTTAAATCAGAGTTAAAACGAAAAAGTTATGGTTATTTGAACTTTACTTACCTTTTGTTTGCCAAATTGTGTGTCATTTAAGCAATCAATAAGTAAACTTCGAATGATCATAACTTTTTTATTTCAACTCTAATTTATCTGATTTAAAATGCATTGAAAAGAGGAATAAAAGACTTAAAAACCCAAATGCTTCAAATTACTTTTTGGTAACCGGTTTCCGGTCCCTTTGCCATTAAACATCCAACGTATTAAAAAACAGGGACCTGTCTCCATTTATCGGAAAGGTAGTAAAATGCCATGAATTTGTAGATCTTCTTTTCCACTTTCCATCGTATTTTGGATTACTTAAATCGGAGTTTAAACAAAAAAGTTATGGGCATTAGAACTTTACTTACCTTTTGTTTCCCAAATTGTGTAGCATTTAAGGAATCGATAAGTAAACTTCGAAGGATCATAACTTTTTTGTTTCAACCCTAAATTTTCTGATTTTAAATGCATTGAAAAGAGGAATAAAAGACTGAAAAACCCAGGTGCTTCAAATGACTTTTGATAACCGGTGACCGGTCCCTTTGTTATTATACATCCAAAGTATTAATAAACATGGACCTATTAGAATTGATCGGAAAGGTAGTTAAATGCCATGTTTTTGTAGATCTTCTTTTCCACTTTCCATCGCATTTTGGATTACTTAAATCTTAGTTAAAACGAAAAGTTATAGTTATTTGAACTTTACTTACCTTTTGTTTACCAAATTGTGTATCATTTAAGCAATCGATAAGTAAACTTCGAATGACCACAACGTTTTCGTTTCAACTCTAATTCTTTTTTATTTAAAATGCATTGAACAGAGAAAGAAAAGACTTAAAAGCCCAGGAGCTTCAAATTACTTTTCGATAATCGGTGAGCTGTCCCTTCGCCATTAAATGTCCAAAAGAATTAAAAAACAGGTACCTGTCACCATTGATCGGAATGGTAGTTAAATGCCATGAATTTGTAGATCTTCTTTTCCACTTTCCATCGCATTTTGGATTACTTAAATCGTAGTTAAAACGAAAAAGTTACGGTCATTAGAACTTTACTTACCTTTTGTTTACCAAATTGTGTATCATTTAAGCAATCGATAAGTAAACTTCGAATGACCACAACTTTTTCGTTTCAACTCTCATTTTTTTGATTTAAAATGCATTGAACCGAGAAAGAAAAGACTTAAAAACCCAGGTGCTTCAAATTACTTTCCGGTAACCGGTGACCGGTCCCTTTGCCATTAAACGTCCAAAGTATTAAAAATAGAGACCTGTCACCATTAATCGGAAAGGTAGTTAAATGCCACGAATTTGTAGATCTTCTTTTCCACTTTCCATCGTATTTTGGAATACTTATATCAGAGTTTAAACAAAAAAGTTATGGTCATTAGAACTTTACTTACCTTTTGTTTCCCAAATTGTGTAGCATTTAAGGAATCGATAAGTAAACTTCCAAGGATCATAACTTTTTTGTTTCAACTCTAATTTTTCTTCTTTTAAATGCATTGAAAAGAGGAATAAAAGACTAAAAAACCCAGGTGCTCCAAATTACTTTCGGTAACCGGTGACCGGTCCCTTTGTTATTATACATCCAAAGTATTAATAAACATGGACCTATTAGAATTGATCGGAAAGGTAGTTAAATGCCATGATATTGTAGATCTTCTTTTCCACTTTCCATCGCATTTTGGATTACTTAAATCGGAGTTAAAACGAAAACGTTATGGTCATTAGAACTTTACTTACATTTTGTTTACCAAATTGTGTATCATTTAAGCAATCGATAAGTAAACTTCGAATGATCTTAACTTTTTTATTTCAACTCTATTTTTTCTGATTTAAAATGCATTGAAAAGAGGAATAAAAGACTTAAAAACCCAAATGCTTCAAATTACTTTTTGGTAACCGGTTTCCGGTCCCTTTGCCCTTAAACGTCCAAAGTACATTAAAAAACAGGGACCTGTCTCCATTTATCGGAAAGGTAGTAAAATGCCATGAATTTGTAGATCTTCTTTTCCACTTTCCATCGTATTTTGGATTACTTAAATCGGAGTTTAAACAAAAAAGTTATGGGCATTAGAACTTTACTTACCTTTTGTTTCCCAAATTGTGTAGCATTTAAGGAATCGATAAGTAAACTTCCAAGGATCATAACTTTTTTGTTTCAACCCTAAATTTTCTGATTTTAAATGCATTGAAAAGAGGAATAAAAGACTGAAAAACCCAGGTGCTTCAAATGACTTTTGATAACCGGTGACCGGTCCCTTTGTTATTATACATCCAAAGTATTAATAAACATGGACCTATTAGAATTGATCGGAAAGGTAGTTAAATGCCATGTTTTTGTAGATCTTCTTTTCCACTTTCCATCGCATTTTGGATTACTTAAATCTTAGTTAAAACGAAAAGTTATAGTTATTTGAACTTTACTTACCTTTTGTTTACCAAATTGTGTATCATTTAAGCAATCGATAAGTAAACTTCGAATGACCACAACGTTTTCGTTTCAACTCTAATTCTTTTTTATTTAAAATGCATTGAACAGAGAAAGAAAAGACTTAAAAGCCCAGGAGCTTCAAATTACTTTTCGATAATCGGTGACCTGTCCCTTCGCCATTAAATGTCCAAAGAATTAAAAAACAGGTACCTGTCACCATTGATCGGAAAGGTAGTTAAATGCCATGAATTTGTAGATCTTCTTTTCCACTTTCCATCGTATTTTGGATTACTTAAATCGGAGTTTAAACAAAAAAGTTATCGTCATTAGAACTTTACTTACCTTTTGTTTCCCAAATTGTGTAGCATTTGAGGAATCGATAAGTAAACTTCCAAGGATCATAACTTTTTTGTTTCAACTCTAATTTTTCTCATTTTAAATGCATTGAAAAGAGGAATAAAAGACTTAAAAACCTAGGTGCTTCAAATTACTTTCGGTAACCGGTGACCGGTCCCTTTGTTATTATACATCCAAAGTATTAATAAACAGGGACCTATTAGAATTGATCGGAAAGGTAGTTAAATGCCATTAATTTGTAGATCTTCTTTTCCACTTTCCATCGCATTTTGGATTACTTAAATCGGTGTTAAAACGAAAAAGTTATGGTTATTTGAACTTTACTTACCTTTTGTTTACCAAATTGTGTATCATTTAAGCAATCGATAAGTAAACTTCGAATGACCACAACTTTTTCGTTTCAACTCTCATTTTTTTGATTTAAAATGCATTGAACCGAGAAAGAAAAGACTTAAAAACCCAGGTGCTTCAAATTACTTTCCGGTAACCGGTGACCGGTCCCTTTGCCATTAAACGTCCAAAGTATTAAAAAATAGAGACCTGTCACCATTAATCGGAAAGGTAGTTAAATGCCACGAATTTGTAGATCTTCTTTTCCACTTTCCATCGTATTTTGGAATACTTATATCAGAGTTTAAACAAAAAAGTTATGGTCATTAGAACTTTACTTACCTTTTGTTTCCCAAATTGTGTAGCATTTAAGGAATCGATAAGTAAACTTCCAAGGATCATAACTTTTTTGTTTCAACTCTAATTTTTCTTCTTTTAAATGCATTGAAAAGAGGAATAAAAGACTAAAAAACCCAGGTGCTCCAAATTACTTTCGGTAACCGGTGACCGGTCCCTTTGTTATTATACATCCAAAGTATTAATAAACATGGACCTATTAGAATTGATCGGAAAGGTAGTTAAATGCCATGATATTGTAGATCTTCTTTTCCACTTTCCATCGCATTTTGGATTACTTAAATCGGAGTTAAAACGAAAACGTTATGGTCATTAGAACTTTACTTACATTTTGTTTACCAAATTGTGTATCATTTAAGCAATCGATAAGTAAACTTCGAATGATCTTAACTTTTTTATTTCAACTCTATTTTTTCTGATTTAAAATGCATTGAAAAGAGGAATAAAAGACTTAAAAACCCAAATGCTTCAAATTACTTTTTGGTAACCGGTTTCCGGTCCCTTTGCCCTTAAACGTCCAAAGTACATTAAAAAACAGGGACCTGTCTCCATTTATCGGAAAGGTAGTAAAATGCCATGAATTTGTAGATCTTCTTTTCCACTTTCCATCGTATTTTGGATTACTTAAATCGGAGTTTAAACAAAAAAGTTATGGGCATTAGAACTTTACTTACCTTTTGTTTCCCAAATTGTGTAGCATTTAAGGAATCGATAAGTAAACTTCCAAGGATCATAACTTTTTTGTTTCAACCCTAAATTTTCTGATTTTAAATGCATTGAAAAGAGGAATAAAAGACTGAAAAACCCAGGTGCTTCAAATGACTTTTGATAACCGGTGACCGGTCCCTTTGTTATTATACATCCAAAGTATTAATAAACATGGACCTATTAGAATTGATCGGAAAGGTAGTTAAATGCCATGTTTTTGTAGATCTTCTTTTCCACTTTCCATCGCATTTTGGATTACTTAAATCTTAGTTAAAACGAAAAGTTATAGTTATTTGAACTTTACTTACCTTTTGTTTACCAAATTGTGTATCATTTAAGCAATCGATAAGTAAACTTCGAATGACCACAACGTTTTCGTTTCAACTCTAATTCTTTTTTATTTAAAATGCATTGAACAGAGAAAGAAAAGACTTAAAAGCCCAGGAGCTTCAAATTACTTTTCGATAATCGGTGACCTGTCCCTTCGCCATTAAATGTCCAAAGAATTAAAAAACAGGTACCTGTCACCATTGATCGGAAAGGTAGTTAAATGCCATGAATTTGTAGATCTTCTTTTCCACTTTCCATCGTATTTTGGATTACTTAAATCGGAGTTTAAACAAAAAAGTTATCGTCATTAGAACTTTACTTACCTTTTGTTTCCCAAATTGTGTAGCATTTGAGGAATCGATAAGTAAACTTCCAAGGATCATAACTTTTTTGTTTCAACTCTAATTTTTCTCATTTTAAATGCATTGAAAAGAGGAATAAAAGACTTAAAAACCTAGGTGCTTCAAATTACTTTCGGTAACCGGTGACCGGTCCCTTTGTTATTATACATCCAAAGTATTAATAAACAGGGACCTATTAGAATTGATCGGAAAGGTAGTTAAATGCCATTAATTTGTAGATCTTCTTTTCCACTTTCCATCGCATTTTGGATTACTTAAATCGGTGTTAAAACGAAAAAGTTATGTTTATTTGAACTTTACTTACCTTTTGTTTACCAAATTGTGTATCATTTAAGCAATCGATAAGTAAACTTCGAATGACCACAACTTTTTCGTTTCAACTCTCATTTTTTTGATTTAAAATGCATTGAACCGAGAAAGAAAAGACTTAAAAACCCAGGTGCTTCAAATTACTTTCCGGTAACCGGTGACCGGTCCCTTTGCCATTAAACGTCCAAAGTATTAAAAAATAGAGACCTGTCACCATTAATCGGAAAGGTAGTTAAATGCCACGAATTTGTAGATCTTCTTTTCCACTTTCCATCGTATTTTGGAATACTTATATCAGAGTTTAAACAAAAAAGTTATGGTCATTAGAACTTTACTTACCTTTTGTTTCCCAAATTGTGTAGCATTTAAGGAATCGATAAGTAAACTTCCAAGGATCATAACTTTTTTGTTTCAACTCTAATTTTTCTTCTTTTAAATGCATTGAAAAGAGGAATAAAAGACTAAAAAACCCAGGTGCTCCAAATTACTTTCGGTAACCGGTGACCGGTCCCTTTGTTATTATACATCCAAAGTATTAATAAACATGGACCTATTAGAATTGATCGGAAAGGTAGTTAAATGCCATGATATTGTAGATCTTCTTTTCCACTTTCCATCGCATTTTGGATTACTTAAATCGGAGTTAAAACGAAAACGTTATGGTCATTAGAACTTTACTTACATTTTGTTTACCAAATTGTGTATCATTTAAGCAATCGATAAGTAAACTTCGAATGATCTTAACTTTTTTATTTCAACTCTATTTTTTCTGATTTAAAATGCATTGAAAAGAGGAATAAAAGACTTAAAAACCCAAATGCTTCAAATTACTTTTTGGTAACCGGTTTCCGGTCCCTTTGCCCTTAAACGTCCAATGTACATTAAAAAACAGGGACCTGTCTCCATTTATCGGAAAGGTAGTAAAATGCCATGAATTTGTAGATCTTCTTTTCCACTTTCCATCGTATTTTGGATTACTTAAATCGGAGTTTAAACAAAAAAGTTATGGGCATTAGAACTTTACTTACCTTTTGTTTCCCAAATTGTGTAGCATTTAAGGAATCGATAAGTAAACTTCCAAGGATCATAACTTTTTTGTTTCAACCCTAAATTTTCTGATTTTAAATGCATTGAAAAGAGGAATAAAAGACTGAAAAACCCAGGTGCTTCAAATGACTTTTGATAACCGGTGACCGGTCCCTTTGTTATTATACATCCAAAGTATTAATAAACATGGACCTATTAGAATTGATCGGAAAGGTAGTTAAATGCCATGTTTTTGTAGATCTTCTTTTCCACTTTCCATCGCATTTTGGATTACTTAAATCTTAGTTAAAACGAAAAGTTATAGTTATTTGAACTTTACTTACCTTTTGTTTACCAAATTGTGTATCATTTAAGCAATCGATAAGTAAACTTCGAATGACCACAACGTTTTCGTTTCAACTCTAATTCTTTTTTATTTAAAATGCATTGAACAGAGAAAGAAAAGACTTAAAAGCCCAGGAGCTTCAAATTACTTTTCGATAATCGGTGACCTGTCCCTTCGCCATTAAATGTCCAAAGAATTAAAAAATAGGTACCTGTCACCATTGATCGGAAAGGTAGTTAAATGCCATGAATTTGTAGATCTTCTTTTCCACTTTCCATCGTATTTTGGATTACTTAAATCGGAGTTTAAACAAAAAAGTTATCGTCATTAGAACTTTACTTACCTTTTGTTTCCCAAATTGTGTAGCATTTGAGGAATCGATAAGTAAACTTCCAAGGATCATAACTTTTTTGTTTCAACTCTAATTTTTCTCATTTTAAATGCATTGAAAAGAGGAATAAAAGACTTAAAAACCTAGGTGCTTCAAATTACTTTCTGTAACCGGTGACCGGTCCCTTTGTTATTATACATCCAAAGTATTAATAAACAGGGACCTATTAGAATTGATCGGAAAGGTAGTTAAATGCCATTAATTTGTAGATCTTCTTTTCCACTTTCCATCGCATTTTGGATTACTTAAATCGGTGTTAAAACGAAAAAGTTATGGTTATTTGAACTTTACTTACCTTTTGTTTACCAAATTGTGTATCATTTAAGCAATCGATAAGTAAACTTCGAATGACCACAACTTTTTCGTTTCAACTCTCATTTTTTTGATTTAAAATGCATTGAACCGAGAAAGAAAAGACTTAAAAACCCAGGTGCTTCAAATTACTTTCCGGTAACCGGTGACCGGTCCCTTTGCCATTAAACGTCCAAAGTATTAAAAAATAGAGACCTGTCACCATTAATCGGAAAGGTAGTTAAATGCCACGAATTTGTAGATCTTCTTTTCCACTTTCCATCGTATTTTGGAATACTTATATCAGAGTTTAAACAAAAAAGTTATGGTCATTAGAACTTTACTTACCTTTTGTTTCCCAAATTGTGTAGCATTTAAGGAATCGATAAGTAAACTTCCAAGGATCATAACTTTTTTGTTTCAACTCTAATTTTTCTTCTTTTAAATGCATTGAAAAGAGGAATAAAAGACTAAAAAACCCAGGTGCTCCAAATTACTTTCGGTAACCGGTGACCGGTCCCTTTGTTATTATACATCCAAAGTATTAATAAACATGAACCTGTCAGCATTGATCGGAAAGGTAGTTAAATCCCATGAATTTGTAGATCTTCTTTTCCACTTTTCTTCGCATTTTGGAATACTTAAATCGGAGGTAAAACGAAAAAGTTATGGTTATTTGAACTTTACTTACCTTTTGTTTACCAAATTGTGTATCATTTCAGCAATCGATAAGTAAACTTCGAATGATCATAACTTTTTTGTTTCAACTCTAATTTTTCTGATTTAAAATGCATTGAAAAGAGAAATAAAAGACTAAAATACCCAGGTGCTTCAAATTACATTTTGGTAACCAGTGTTCGTTCCCTTTGCCATTAAACATCCAAAGTATTAATAAACAGGAACCTGTCAGCATTGATCGAAATGGTACTTAAATCCCATGAATTTGTAGATCTTCTTTTCCACTTTCCTTCGCATTTTGGATTACTTAAATCGGAGTTAAAACGAAAAAGTTATGGTTATTTGAACTTTACTCCTTTTGTTTACGAAATTGTGTATCATTTAAGCAATCGATGAGTAAACTTCCAATGACCACAATGTTTTCGTTTCAACTCTAATTTTTTTTTATTTAAAATGCATTGAACAGAGAAAGAAAAGACTTAAAAACCCAGGTGCTTCAAATTACTTTTCGGTAATTGGTGACCTGTCCGTTTGCCATTAAATGTCCAAAGAATTAAAAAACAGGGACCTGTCACCATTGATCGGAAAGGTAGTTAAATGCCATGAATTTGTAGATCTTCTTTTCCACTTTCCTTCGCATTTTGGATTACTTAAATTGAGTTAAAACAAAAAAGTTAGGGTTATTAGAACTTTACTTACCTTTTGTTTACCAAATTGTGTATCATTTCAGCAATCGATAAGTAAACTTCGAATGATCATAACTTTTTTGTTTCAACTCTAATTTTTCTAATTTAAAATGCATTGAAAAGAGATATAAAAGACTAAAATACCCAGGTGCTTCAAATTACTTTTTGGTAACCGTTGCCCGTTCCCTACGCCATTAAACATCCAAAGTATTAATAAACAGGAACCTATCAGCATTGATCGGAATGGTAGTTAAATCCCATTAATTTTTAGATCTTCTTTTCCACTTTCCTTCGCATTTTGGATTACTTAAATCGGAGTTAAAACGAAAAAGTTATGGTTGTTTGAACTTTACTTACATTTTGTTTACCAAATTGTGTATCATTTTTGCAATCGATAAGTAAACTTCAATGATCATAACTTTTTTATTTCAACTCTAATTTTTCTGATTTAAAATGAATTGAAAAGAGGAATAAAAGACTTAAAAACCCAAATGCTTCAAATTACTTTTTGGTAACCGGTTTCCGGTCCCTTTGCCATTAAACGTCCAAAGTACATTAAAAAACAGGGACCTGTCTCCATTGATCGGAAAGGTAGTCAAATGCCATGAATTTGTAGATCTTCTTTTCCACTTTCGATCATATTTGGGATTACTTAAATCGGAGTTTAAACAAAAAAGTTATCATCATTAGAACTTTACTTATCTTTTGTTTCCCAAATTGTGTTGCATTTAAAGAATCGATAAGTAAACTTCCAAGGATCATAACTTTTTTGTTTCAACTCTAATTTTTCTCATTTTAAATGCATTGAAAAGAGGAATAAAAGGCTTAAAAACCTAGGTGCTTCAAATTACTTTCGGTAACCGGTGACCGGTCCCTTTGTTATTATACATCCAAAGTATTAATAAACATGGACCTATTAGAATTGATCGGAAAGGTAGTTAAATGCCATGAATTTGTAGATCTTCTTTTCAACTTTCCATCGCATTTTGGATTACTTAAATCGGAGTTAAAACGAAAAAGTTATGGTTATTAGAACTTTACTTACCTTTTCTTTTCCAAATTGTGTAGCATTTAAGGAATCGATAAGTAAACTTCCAAGGATCATAACTTTTTTGTTTCAACTGTAATTTTTCTTATTTTAAATGCGTTGAAAAAAGGAATAAAAGACTAAAAAACCCAGGTGCTTCAAATTACTTTCGGTAACCGGTGACCGGTCCCTTTGTTATTATACATCCAAAGTATTAATAAACAGGGACCTATTAGAATAGATCGGAAAGGTAGTTAAATGCCATGATTTTGTAGATCTTCTTTTCCACTTTCCTTCGCATTTAGGATTACTTAAATCGGAGTTAAAACGAAAAAGTTATGGTTATTTGAACTTTACTTACCTTTTGTTTACCAAATTGGGTATCATTTAAGCAATCGATAAGTAAACTTCGAATGACCACAACTTTTTCGTTTCAACTCTAATTTTTATTTATTTAAAATGCATTGAACAGAGAAAGAAAAGACTTAAAAACCCAGGTGCTTTAAATTACTTTTCGGTAACCGGTGACCGGTCCCTTTGCCATTAAATGTCCAAAGTATTTAAAAACAGGGACCTGTCAGCATTGATCGGAAAGGTAGTTAAATGCCATGAATTTGTAGATCTTCTTTTCCACTCTACATTGTATTTTGGATTACATAAATCGGAGTTTAAACAAAAAAGTTATGGTCATTAGAACTTTACTTACCTATTGTTTCCCAAAATGTGTAGCATTCAAGAAATCGATAAGTAAACATCCAAGGATCATAACTTTTTTGTTTCAACTCTAAATTTTTTGATTTTAAATGCATTGAAAAGAGGAATAAAAGACTGAAAAACCCAGGTGCTTCAAATTACTTTTGATAACCGGTGACCGGTCCCTTTGTTATTATACATCCAAAGTATTAATAAACATGGACCTATTAGAATTGATCGGAGAGGTAGTTAAATGCCATGAATTTGTAGATCTTCTTTTCCACTTTCCATCGCATTTTGGATTACTTAAATCGGAGTTAAAACGAAAAAGTTATGGTTATTTGAACTTTACTTACCTTTTGTTTACCAAATTGTGTATCATTTAAGCAATCGATAAGTAAACTTCGAATGACCATAACTTTTTTATTTCAACTCTAATTTTTCTGATTTAAAATGCATTGAAAAGAGGATTAAAAGACTTCAAAACCCAAATGCTTCAAATTAATTTTTCGTAACCGGTTTCCGGTCCCTTTGCCATTAAACGTCCAAAGTACATTCAAAAAGAGGGACCTGTCTCCATTGATCGGAAAGGTAGTTAAATGCCATGAATTTGTAGATCTTCTTTTCCACTTTCCATCGTATTTTGGATTACTTAAATCGGAGTTTAAACAAAAAAGTTATCGTCATTAGAACTTTACTTACCTTTTGTTTCCCAAATTGTGTAGCATTTGAGGAATCGATAAGTAAACTTCCAAGGATCATAACTTTTTTGTTTCAACTCTAATTTTTCTCATTTTAAATGCATTGAAAAGAGGAATAAAAGACTTAAAAACCTAGGTGCTTCAAATTACTTTCGGTAACCGGTGACCGGTCCCTTTGTTATTATACATCCAAAGTATTAATAAATAGGGACCTATTAGAATTGATCGGAAAGGTAGTTAAATGCCATTAATTTGTAGATCTTCTTTTCCACTTTCCATCGCATTTTGGATTACTTAAATCGGTGTTAAAACGAAAAAGTTATGGTTATTTGAACTTTACTTACCTTTTGTTTACCAAATTGTGTATCATTTAAGCAATCGATAAGTAAACTTCGAATGACCACAACTTTTTCGTTTCAACTCTCATTTTTTTGATTTAAAATGCATTGAACCGAGAAAGAAAAGACTTAAAAACCCAGGTGCTTCAAATTACTTTCTGGTAACCGGTGACCGGTCCCTTTGCCATTAAACGTCCAAAGTATTAAAAAATAGAGACCTGTCACCATTAATCGGAAAGGTAGTTAAATGCCACGAATTTGTAGATCTTCTTTTCCACTTTCCATCGTATTTTGGAATACTTATATCAGAGTTTAAACAAAAAAGTTATGGTCATTGGAACTTTACTTACCTTTTGTTTCCCAAATTGTGTAGCATTTAAGGAATCGATAAGTAAACTTCCAAGGATCATAACTTTTTTGTTTCAACTCTAATTTTTCTTCTTTTAAATGCATTGAAAAGAGGAATAAAAGACTAAAAAACCCAGGTGCTCCAAATTACTTTCGGTAACCGGTGACCGGTCCCTTTGTTATTATACATCCAAAGTATTAATAAACATGGACCTATTAGAATTGATCGGAAAGGTAGTTAAATGCCATGATATTGTAGATCTTCTTTTCCACTTTCCATCGCATTTTGGATTACTTAAATCGGAGTTAAAACGAAAACGTTATGGTCATTAGAACTTTACTTACATTTTGTTTACCAAATTGTGTATCATCTAAGCAATCGATAAGTAAACTTCGAATGATCTTAACTTTTTTATTTCAACTCTATTTTTTCTGATTTAAAATGCATTGAAAAGAGGAATAAAAGACTTAAAAACCCAAATGCTTCAAATTACTTTTTGGTAACCGGTTTCCGGTCCCTTTGCCCTTAAACGTCCAAAGTACATTAAAAAATAGGGACCTGTCTCCATTGATCGGAAAGGTTGTTAAATGCCATGAATTTGTAGATTTTCTTTTCCACTTTCCATCATATTTTGGATTGCTTAAATCGGAGTTTAAACAAAAAAGTTATCATAATTAGATCTTTACTTACCTTTTGTTTCCCAAATTATGTTGCATTTAAGGAATCGATAAGTAAATTTCCAAGGATCATAACTTTTTATTTCAACTCTAATTTTTCTGATTTAAAATGCATTGAATAAAGGAATAAAAGACTTAAAAACCCAAAAGCTTCAAATTAATTTTTCGTAACCGGTTTCCGGTCCCTTTGCCATTAAACGTCCAAAGTACATTAAAAAACAGGGACCTGTCTCCATTGATCGAAAAGGTAGTTAAATGCCATGAATTTGTAGATCTTCTTTTCCACTTTCCATCGCATTTTCGATTACTTAAATCGGAGTTAAAACAAAAAAGTTATCGTCATTAGAACTTTACTTACCTTTTGTTTCCCAAATTGTGTAGCATTTAAGGAATCGATAAGTAAACTTCGAATGATCATAACTTTTTTGCTTGAACTCTAATTTTTCTGATTTAAAGTGCATTGAAAAGAGGAATAAAAGACTTAAAAACCCAAGGGCTTCAAATTACTTTTTGGTAACCGGTGTCCGGTCCCTTTGCCATTAAACATCCAAAGTATTAATAAACATGAACCTGTCAGCATTGATCGGAAAGGTAGTTAAATCCCATGAATTTGTAGATCTTCTTTTCCACTTTTCTTCGCATTTTGGAATACTTAAATCGGAGGTAAAACGAAAAAGTTATGGTTATTTGAACTTTACTTACCTTTTGTTTACCAAATTGTGTATCATTTCAGCAATCGATAAGTAAACTTCGAATGATCATAACTTTTTTGTTTCAACTCTAATTTTTCTGATTTAAAATGCATTGAAAAGAGAAATAAAAGACTAAAATACCCAGGTGCTTCAAATTACATTTTGGTAACCAGTGTTCGTTCCCTTTGCCATTAAACATCCAAAGTATTAATAAACACGAACCTGTCAGCATTGATCGAAATGGTACTTAAATCCCATGAATTTGTAGATCTTCTTTTCCACTTTCCTTCGCATTTTGGATTACTTAAATCAGAGTTAAAACGAAAAATTTATGGTTATTTGAACTTTACTTACCTTTTGTTTACGAAATTGTGTATCATTTAAGCAATCGATAAGTAAACTTCCAATGACCACAATGTTTTCGTTTCAACTCTAATTTTTTTTTATTTAAAATGCATTGAACAGAGAAAGAAAAGACTTAAAAACCCAGGTGCTTCAAATTACTTTTCGGTAATTGGTGACCTGTCCGTTTGCCATTAAATGTCCAAAGAATTAAAAAACAGGGACCTGTCACCATTGATCGGAAAGGTAGTTAAATGCCATGAATTTGTAGATCTTCTTTTCCACTTTCCTTCGCATTTTGGATTACTTAAATCGGAGTTAAAACAAAAAAGTTAGGGTTATTAGAACTTTACTTACCTTTGGTTTACCAAATTGTGTGTCATTTCAATAATCGATAAGTAAACTTCGAATGATCATAACTTTTTTGTTTCAACTCTAATTTTTCTAATTTAAAACGCATTGAAAAGAGATATAAAAGACTTAAAGACCTAGGTGCTTCAAATTACTTTCGGTAACCGGTGACCGGTCCCTTTGTTATTATACATCCAAAGTATAAATAAACAGGGACCTATTAGAATTGATCGGAAAGGTAGTTAAATGCCATGAATTTGTAGATCTTCTTTTCCACTTTCCATCGCATTTTGGATTACTTAAATCAGAGTTAAAACGAAAAAGTTATGGTTATTAGAACTTTACTTACCTTTTGTTTACCAAATTGTGTATCATTTAAGCAATCGATAAGTAAACTTCGAATGATCATAACTTTTTTGTTTCAACTCTAATTTTTTTGATTAAAAGGGCATTGAAAAGACGAATAAATGACTTAAAAACCCAGGAGCTTGAAATTACTTTTTGGTAACCGGTGTCCAGTCCCTTTGCCATTAAACATCCAAAGTATTAATAAACAGGAACCTGTCAGCATTGACCGGAATAGTAGTTAAATCCCATGAATTTGTAGATCTTCTTTTCCACTTTCCTTCGCATTTTGGATTACTTAAATCGGAGTTAAAACGAAAAAGTTATGGTTATTTGAACTTTACTTACCATTTGTTTACCAAATTGGGTATCATTTAAGCAATCGATAAGGAAACTTCGAATGATCATAACTTTTTTATTTCAACTCTAATTTTTCTGATTTAAAATGTATAGAAAAGAGGAATAAAAGACTTAAAAACCCAAATGCTTCAAATTACTTTTTGGTAACCGATTTTCGGTCCCTTTGCCATTAAATGTCCAAAGTATATTAAAAAATAGTGACCTATCTCCATTGATCGGAAAGGTAGTTAAATGCCATGAATTTTTAGATCTTCTTTTCCACTTTCCATCGTATTTTGGATTACCTAAATCGGAGTTTCAACAAAAAAGTTATCGTCATTAGAACTTTACTTACCTTTTGTTTCCCAAATTGTGTAGCATTTAAGGAATCGATAAGTAAACTTCCAAGGATCATAACTTTTTTGTTTCAACTCTAATTTTACTCATTTTAAATGCATTGAAGAGAGGAATAAAAGACTTAAAAACCTAGGTGCTTCAAATTACTTTCGGTAACCGGTGACCGGTCCCTTTGTTATTATACATCCAAAGTATAAATAAACAGGGACCTATTAGAATTGATCGGAAAGGTAGTTAAATGCCATGAATTTTTAGATCTTCTTTTCCACTTTCCATCGCATTTTGGATTACTTAAATCAGAGTTAAAACGAAAAAGTTATGGTTATTAGAACTTTACTTACCTTTTGTTTACCAAATTGTGTATCATTTAAGCAATCGATAAGTAAACTTCGAATGATCATAACTTTTTTGTTTCAACTCTAATTTTTTTGATTAAAAGTGCATTGAAAAGACGAATAAATGACTTAAAAACCCAGGAGGTTGAAATTACTTTTTGGTAACCGGTGTCCAGTCCCTTTGCCATTAAACATCCAAAGTATTAAAAAACATGAACCTGTCAGCATTGATCGGAAAGGTAGTTAAATCCCATGAATTTGTAGATCTTCTTTTCCACTTTTCTTCGCATTTTGGAATACTTAAATCGGAGGTAAAACGAAAAAGTTATGGTTATTTGAACTTTACTTACCTTTTGTTTACCAAATTGTGTATCATTTCAGCAATCGATAAGTAAACTTCGAATGATCATAACTTTTTTGTTTCAACTCTAATTTTTCTGATTTAAAATGCATTGAAAAGAGAAATAAAAGACTAAAATACCCAGGTGCTTCAAATTACATTTTGGTAACCAGTGTTCGTTCCCTTTGCCATTAAACATCCAAAGTATTAATAAACAAGAACCTGTCAGCATTGATCGAAATGGTACTTAAATCCCATGAATTTGTAGATCTTCTTTTCCACTTTCCTTCGCATTTTGGATTACTTAAATCGGAGTTAAAACGAAAAAGTTATGGTTATTTGAACTTTACTTACCTTTTGTTTACGAAATTGTGTATCATTTAAGCAATCGATAAGTAAACTTCCAATGACCACAATGTTTTCGTTTCAACTCTAATTTTTTTTATTTAAAATGCATTGAACAGAGAAAGAAAAGACTTAAAAACCCAGGTGCTTCAAATTACTTTTCGGTAATTGGTGACCTGTCCGTTTGCCATTAAATGTCCAAAGAATTAAAAAACAGGGACCTGTCACCATTGATCGGAAAGGTAGTTAAATGCCATGAATTTGTAGATCTTCTTTTCCACTTTCCTTCGCATTTTGGATTACTTAAATCGGAGTTAAAACAAAAAAGTTAGGGTTATTAGAACTTTACTTACCTTTGGTTTACCAAATTGTGTGTCATTTCAACAATCGATAAGTAAACTTCGAATGATCATAACTTTTTTGTTTCAACTCTAATTTTTCTAATTTAAAATGCATTGAAAAGAGATATAAAAGACTTAAAGACCTAGGTGCTTCAAATTACTTTCGGTAACCGATGACCGGTCCCTTTGTTATTATACATCCAAAGTATAAATAAACAGGGACCTATTAGAATTGATCGGAAAGGTAGTTAAATGCCATGAATTTGTAGATCTTCTTTTCCACTTTCCACCGCATTTTGGATTACTTAAATCAGAGTTAAAACGAAAAAGTTATGGGTATTAGAACTTTACTTACCTTTTGTTTTCCAAATTGTGTATCATTTAAGCAATCGATAAGTAAACTTCGAATGATCATAACTTTTTTGTTTCAACTCTAATTTTTTTGATTAAAAGGGCATTGAAAAGACGAATAAATGACTTAAAAACCCAGGAGCTTGAAATTACTTTTTGGTAACCGGTGTCCAGTCCCTTCGCCATTAAACATCCAAAGTATTAATAAACAGGAACCTGTCAGCATTGATCGGAATAGTAGTTAAATCCCATGAATTTGTAGATCTTCTTTTCCACTTTCCTTCGCATTTTGGATTACTTAAATCGGAGTTAAAACGAAAAAGTTATGGTTATTTGAACTTTACTTACCTTTTGTTTACGAAATTGTGTATCATTTAAGCAATCGATAAGTAAACTTCCAATGACCACAATGTTTTCGTTTCAACTCTAATTTTTTTTTATTTAAAATGCATTGAATAGAGAAAGAAAAGACTTAAAAACCCAGGTGCTTCAAATTACTTTTCGGTAATTGGTGACCTGTCCGTTTGCCATTAAATGTCCAAAGAATTAAAAAACAGGGACCTGTCACCATTGATCGGAAAGGTAGTTAAATGCCATGAATTTGTAGATCTTCTTTTCCACTTTCCTTCGCATTTAAGCAATCGATAAGGAAACTTCGAATGATCATAACTTTTTTATTTCAACTCTAATTTTTCTGATTTAAAATGTATAGAAAAGAGGAATAAAAGACTTAAAAACCCAAATGCTTCAAATTACTTTTTGGTAACCGGTTTTCGGTCCCTTTGCCATTAAATGTCCAAAGTATATTAAAAAATAGTGACCTATCTCCATTGATCGGAAAGGTAGTTAAATGCCATGAATTTGTAGATCTTCTTTTCCACTTTCCATCGTATTTTGGATTACCTAAATCGGAGTTTCAACAAAAAAGTTATCGTCATTAGAACTTTACTTACCTTTTGTTTCCCAAATTGTGTAGCATTTAAGGAATCGATAAGTAAACTTCCAAGGATCATAACTTTTTTGTTTCAACTCTAATTTTACTCATTTTAAATGCATTGAAGAGAGGAATAAAAGACTTAAAAACCTAGGTGCTTCAAATTACTTTCGGTAACCGGTGACCGGTCCCTTTGTTATTATACATCCAAAGTATAAATAAACAGGAACCTATTAGAATTGATCGGAAAGGTAGTTAAATGCCATGAATTTGTAGATCTTCTTTTCCACTTTCCATCGCATTTTGGATTACTTAAATCAGAGTTAAAACGAAAAAGTTATGGTTATTAGAACTTTACTTACCTTTTGTTTACCAAATTGTGTATCATTTAAGCAATCGATAAGTAAACTTCGAATGATCATAACTTTTTTGTTTCAACTCTAATTTTTTTGATTAAAAGTGCATTGAAAAGACGAATAAATGACTTAAAAACCCAGGAGCTTGAAATTACTTTTTGGTAACCGGTGTCCAGTCCCTTTGTCATTAAACATCCAAAGTATTAATAAACAGGAACCTGTCAGCATTGATCGGAAAGGTAGTTAAGTCCCATGAATTTGTAGATCTTCTTTTCCACTTTCCTTCGCATTTTGGATTACTTAAATCGGAGTTAAAACGAAAAAGTTATGGTTATTTGAACTTTACTTACCTTTTGTTTACCAAATTGTGTATCATTTAAGCAATCGATAAGAAAACTTCGAATGACCACAACTTTTTCGTTTCAACTCTAATTTTTTTTTATTTAAAATGCATTGAATAGAGAAAGAAAAGACTTAAAAACCCAGGTGCTTCAAATTGTTTTTCGGTAACCGGTGACCTGTCCTTTTGCCATTAAACGTCCAAAGTATTAAAAAACAGGGACCTGTCACCATTGATCGGAAAGGTAGTTAAATGCCATGAATTTGTAGATCTTCTTTCCATTTTCCATCGTATTTTGGAATCCGTAAATCAGATTTTAAACAAAAAAGTTATGGTCATTAGAACTTTACTTACCTTTTGTTTCCCAAATTGTGTAGCATTTAAGGAATCGATAAGTAAACTTCCAAGGATCATAACTTTTTTGTTTCGACTCTAATTTTACTCATTTTGAATGCATTGAAAAGAGGAATAAAAGACTTAAAAACCTAGGTGCTTCAAATTACTTTCGGTAACCGGTCCCTTTGTTATTATACATCCAAAGTATAAATAGACAGGGACCTATTAGAATTGATCGGAAAGGTAGTTAAATGCCATGAATTTGTAGATCTTCTTTTTTACTTTCCATCGCATTTTGGATTACTTAAATCAGAGTTAAAACGAAAAAGTTATCGTTATCAGAACTTTACTTACCTTTTGTTTACCAAATTGCGTATCATTTAAGGAATCGATAAGTAAACCTCCAAGGATCATAACTTTTTTGTTTCGACTCTAATTTTACTCATTTTAAATGCATTGAAAAGAGGAATAAAAGACTTAAAAACCTAGGTGCTTCAAATTACTTTCGGTAACCGGTGACCGGTCCCTTTGTTATTATACATCCAAAGTATAAATAAACAGGGACCTATTAGAATTGATCGGAAAGGTAGTTAAATGCCATGAATTTTTAGATCTTCTTTTCCACTTTCCATCGCATTTTGGATTACTTAAATCAGAGTTAAAACGAAAAAGTTATGGTTATTAGAACTTTACTTACCTTTTGTTTACCAAATTGTGTATCATTTAAGCAATCGATAAGTAAACTTCGAATGATCATAACTTTTTTGTTTCAACTCTAATTTTTTTGATTAAAAGTGCATTGAAAAGACGAATAAATGACTTAAAAACCCAGGAGGTTGAAATTACTTTTTGGTAACCGGTGTCCAGTCCCTTTGCCATTAAACATCCAAAGTATTAATAAACATGAACCTGTCAGCATTGATCGGAAAGGTAGTTAAATCCCATGAATTTGTAGATCTTCTTTTCCACTTTTCTTCGCATTTTGGAATACTTAAATCGGAGGTAAAACGAAAAAGTTATGGTTATTTGAACTTTACTTACCTTTTGTTTACCAAATTGTGTATCATTTCAGCAATCGATAAGTAAACTTCGAATGATCATAACTTTTTTGTTTCAACTCTAATTTTTCTGATTTAAAATGCATTGAAAAGAGAAATAAAAGACTAAAATACCCAGGTGCTTCAAATTACATTTTGGTAACCAGTGTTCGTTCCCTTTGCCATTAAACATCCAAAGTATTAATAAACAAGAACCTGTCAGCATTGATCGAAATGGTACTTAAATCCCATGAATTTGTAGATCTTCTTTTCCACTTTCCTTCGCATTTTGGATTACTTAAATCGGAGTTAAAACGAAAAAGTTATGGTTATTTGAACTTTACTTACCTTTTGTTTACGAAATTGTGTATCATTTAAGCAATCGATAAGTAAACTTCCAATGACCACAATGTTTTCGTTTCAACTCTAATTTTTTTTATTTAAAATGCATTGAACAGAGAAAGAAAAGACTTAAAAACCCAGGTGCTTCAAATTACTTTTCGGTAATTGGTGACCTGTCCGTTTGCCATTAAATGTCCAAAGAATTAAAAAACAGGGACCTGTCACCATTGATCGGAAAGGTAGTTAAATGCCATGAATTTGTAGATCTTCTTTTCCACTTTCCTTCGCATTTTGGATTACTTAAATCGGAGTTAAAACAAAAAAGTTAGGGTTATTAGAACTTTACTTACCTTTGGTTTACCAAATTGTGTGTCATTTCAACAATCGATAAGTAAACTTCGAATGATCATAACTTTTTTGTTTCAACTCTAATTTTTCTAATTTAAAATGCATTGAAAAGAGATATAAAAGACTTAAAGACCTAGGTGCTTCAAATTACTTTCGGTAACCGATGACCGGTCCCTTTGTTATTATACATCCAAAGTATAAATAAACAGGGACCTATTAGAATTGATCGGAAAGGTAGTTAAATGCCATGAATTTGTAGATCTTCTTTTCCACTTTCCATCGCATTTTGGATTACTTAAATCAGAGTTAAAACGAAAAAGTTATGGGTATTAGAACTTTACTTACCTTTTGTTTACCAAATTGTGTATCATTTAAGCAATCGATAAGTAAACTTCGAATGATCATAACTTTTTTGTTTCAACTCTAATTTTTTTGATTAAAAGGGCATTGAAAAGACGAATAAATGACTTAAAAACCCAGGAGCTTGAAATTACTTTTTGGTAACCGGTGTCCAGTCCCTTCGCCATTAAACATCCAAAGTATTAATAAACAGGAACCTGTCAGCATTGATCGGAATAGTAGTTAAATCCCATGAATTTGTAGATCTTCTTTTCCACTTTCCTTCGCATTTTGGATTACTTAAATCGGAGTTAAAACGAAAAAGTTATGGTTATTTGAAATTTACTTACCTTTTGTTTACGAAATTGTGTATCATTTAAGCAATCGATAAGTAAACTTCCAATGACCACAATGTTTTCGTTTCAACTCTAATTTTTTTTTATTTAAAATGCATTGAATAGAGAAAGAAAAGACTTAAAAACCCAGGTGCTTCAAATTACTTTTCGGTAATTGGTGACCTGTCCGTTTGCCATTAAATGTCCAAAGAATTAAAAAACAGGGACCTGTCACCATTGATCGGAAAGGTAGTTAAATGCCATGAATTTGTAGATCTTCTTTTCCACTTTCCTTCGCATTTAAGCAATCGATAAGGAAATTTCGAATGATCATAACTTTTTTATTTCAACTCTAATTTTTCTGATTTAAAATGTATAGAAAAGAGGAATAAAAGACTTAAAAACCCAAATGCTTCAAATTACTTTTTGGTAACCGGTTTTCGGTCCCTTTGCCATTAAATGTCCAAAGTATATTAAAAAATAGTGACCTATCTCCATTGATCGGAAAGGTAGTTAAATGCCATGAATTTGTAGATCTTCTTTTCCACTTTCCATTGTATTTTGGATTACCTAAATCGGAGTTTCAACAAAAAAGTTATCGTCATTAGAACTTTACTTACCTTTTGTTTCCCAAATTGTGTAGCATTTAAGGAATCGATAAGTAAACTTCCAAGGATCATAACTTTTTTGTTTCAACTCTAATTTTACTCATTTTAAATGCATTGAAGAGAGGAATAAAAGACTTAAAAACCTAGGTGCTTCAAATTACTTTCGGTAACCGGTGACCGGTCCCTTTGTTATTATACATCCAAAGTATAAATAAACAGGAACCTATTAGAATTGATCGGAAAGGTAGTTAAATGCCATGAATTTGTAGATCTTCTTTTCCACTTTCCATCGCATTTTGGATTACTTAAATCAGAGTTAAAACGAAAAAGTTATGGTTATTAGAACTTTACTTACCTTTTGTTTACCAAATTGTGTATCATTTAAGCAATCGATAAGTAAACTTCGAATGATCATAACTTTTTTGTTTCAACTCTAATTTTTTTGATTAAAAGTGCATTGAAAAGACGAATAAATGACTTAAAAACCCAGGAGCTTGAAATTACTTTTTGGTAACCGGTGTCCAGTCCCTTTGTCATTAAACATCCAAAGTATTAATAAACAGGAACCTGTCAGCATTGATCGGAAAGGTAGTTAAGTCCCATGAATTTGTAGATCTTCTTTTCCACTTTCCTTCGCATTTTGGATTACTTAAATCGGAGTTAAAACGAAAAAGTTATGGTTATTTGAACTTTACTTACCTTTTGTTTACCAAATTGTGTATCATTTAAGCAATCGATAAGAAAACTTCGAATGACCACAACTTTTTCGTTTCAACTCTAATTTTTTTTTATTTAAAATGCATTGAATAGAGAAAGAAAAGACTTAAAAACCCAGGTGCTTCAAATTGTTTTTCGGTAACCGGTGACCTGTCCTTTTGCCATTAAACGTCCAAAGTATTAAAAAACAGGGACCTGTCACCATTGATCGGAAAGGTAGTTAAATGCCATGAATTTGTAGATCTTCTTTCCATTTTCCATCGTATTTTGGAATCCGTAAATCAGATTTTAAACAAAAAAGTTATGGTCATTAGAACTTTACTTACCTTTTGTTTCCCAAATTGTGTAGCATTTAAGGAATCGATAAGTAAACTTCCAAGGATCATAACTTTTTTGTTTCGACTCTAATTTTACTCATTTTGAATGCATTGAAAAGAGGAATAAAAGACTTAAAAACCTAGGTGCTTCAAATTACTTTCGGTAACCGGTCCCTTTGTTATTATACATCCAAAGTATAAATAAACAGGGACCTATTAGAATTGATCGGAAAGGTAGTTAAATGGCATGAATTTGTAGATCTTCTTTTTTACTTTCCATCGCATTTTGGATTACTTAAATCAGAGTTAAAACGAAAAAGTTATCGTTATCAGAACTTTACTTACCTTTTGTTTACCAAATTGCGTATCATTTAAGGAATCGATAAGTAAACCTCCAAGGATCATAACTTTTTTGTTTCGACTCTAATTTTACTCATTTTAAATGCATTGAAAAGAGGAATAAAAGACTTAAAAACCTAGGTGCTTCAAATTACTTTCGGTAACCGGTGACCGGTCCCTTTGTTATTATACATCCAAAGTATAAATAAACAGGGACCTATTAGAATTGATCGGAAAGGTAGTTAAATGCCATGAATTTGTAGATCTTCTTTTCCACTTTCCATCGCATTTTGGATTACTTAAATCAGAGTTAAAACAAAAAAGTTATGGTTATTAGAACTTTACTTACCTTTTGTTTACCAAATTGTGTATCATTTAAGCAATCGATAAGTAAACTTCGAATGATCATAACTTTTTTGTTTCAACTCTAATTTTTATGATTTAAAATGCATTGAAAAGAGAAATAAAAGACTAAAACACCCAGGTGCTTCAAATTACTTTTCGGTAACCGGTGTCCAGTCCCTTTGCCATTAAACATCCAAAGTATTAATAAACAGGAACCTGTCAGCATTGATCGGAATGGTAGTTAAATCCCATGAATTTGTAGATCTTCTTTTCCACTTTCCTTCACATTTTGGATTACTTAAATCAGAGTTAAAACGAAAAAGTTATGGTTATTTGAACTTTACTTACCTTTTGTTTACTAGATTTTGTGTCATTTAAGCAATCGATAAGTAAACTTCGAATGATCATAACTTTTTTATTTCAACTCTCATTTTTCTGATTTAAAATGCATTGAAAAGAGGAATAAAAGACTTAAAAACCCAAATGCTTCAAATTACTTTTTGGTAACCGGTTTCCGGTCCCTTTACCATTAAACATCCAAAGTATTAAAAAACAGGGACCTGTCTCCATTTATCGGAAAGGTAGTAAAATACCATGAATTTGTAGATCTTCTTTTCCACTTTCCATCGTATTTTGGTCTACTTAAATCGGAGTTTAAACAAAAAAGTTATGGTCATTAGAACTTTACTTACCTTTTGTTTCCCAAATTGTGTAGCATTTAAGGAATCGATAAGTAAACTTCAAAGGATCATAACTTTTTTGTTTCAACCCTAAATTTTCTGATTTTAAATGCATTGAAAAGAGGAATAAAAGACTGAAAAACCCAGGTGCTTCAAATGACTTTTGATAACCGGTGACCGGTCCCTTTGTTATTATACATCCAAAGTATTAATAAACATGCACCTACTAGAATTGATCGGAAAGGTAGTTAAATGCCATGTATTTGTAGATCTTCTTTTCCACTTTCCGTCGCATTTTGGATTACTTAAATCTTAGTTAAAACGAAAAGTTATAGTTATTTGAACTTTACTTACCTTTTGTTTACCAAATTGTGTATCATTTAAGCAATCGATAAGTAAACTTCGAATGACCACAATGTTTTCGTTTCAACTCTAATTCTTTTTTATTTAAAATGCATTGAACAGAGAAAGAAAAGACTGAAAAGCCCAGGTGCTTCAAATTACTTTTCGGTAATCGGTGACCTGTCCCTTCGCCATTAAATGTCCAAAGAATTAAAAAACAGGTACCTGTCACCATTGATCGGAATGGTAGTTAAATGCCATGAATTTGTAGATCTTCTTTTCCACTTTCCATCGCATTTTGAATTACTTAAATCGTAGTTAAAACGAAAAAGTTATGGTCATTAGAACTTTACTTACCTTTTGTTTACCAAATTGTGTATCATTTCAGCAATCGATAAGTAAACTTCGAATGATCATAACTTTTTTGTTTCAACTCTAATTTTTATGATTTAAAATGCATTGAAAAGAGAAATAAAAGACTAAAATACCCAGGTGCTTCAAATTACTTTTTGGTAACCGGTGTCCGTTCCCTTCGCCATTAAACATCCAAAGTATTAATAAACAGGAACCTGTCATCATTGATCGGAATAGTAGTTAAATCCCATGAATTTGTAGATCTTCTTTTCCACTTTCCTTCGCATTTTGGATTACTTAAATCGGAGTTAAAACGAAAAAGTTATGGTTATTTGAACTTTACTTACCTTTTGTTTACCAAATTGGGTATCATTTAAGCAATCGATTAGTAAACTTCGAATGATCATAACTTTTTTATTTCAACTCTAATTTTTCTGATTTAAAATGTATTGAAAAGACGAATAAAAGACTTAAAAACCCAAATGCTTCAAATTACTTTTTGGTAACCGGTTTTCGGTCCCTTTGCCATTAAATGTCCAAAGTATCTTAAAAAATAGTGACCTGTCTCCATTGATCGGAAAGGTAGTTAAATGCCATGAATTTGTAGATCTTCTTTTCCACTTTCCATCGTATTTTGGATTACCTAAATCGGAGTTTCAACAAAAAAGTTATCGTCATTAGAACTTTACTTACCTTTTGTTTCCCAAATTGTGTAGCATTTAAGGAATCGATAAGTAAACTTCCAAGGATCATAACTTTTTTGTTTCGACTCTAATTTTACTCATTTTAAATGCATTGAAAAGAGGAAAAAAAGACTTAAAAACCTAGGTGATTCAAATTACTTTCGGTAACCGGTGACCCGTCCCTTTGTTATTATACATCCAAAGTATAAATAAACAGGGACCTATTAGAATTGATCGGAAAGGTAGTTAAATGCCATGAATTTGTAGATCTTCTTGTCCACTTTCCATCGCATTTTGGATTACTTAAATCAGAGTTAAAACGAAAAAGTTGTGGTTATTAGAACTTTACTTACCTTTTATTTACCAAATTGTGTATCATTTAAGCAATCGATAAGTAAACTTCGAATGATCATAACTTTTTTGTTTCAACTCTAATTTTTATGATTTAAAATGCATTGAAAAGAGAAATAAAAGACTAAAACACCCAGGTGCTTCAAATTATTTTTTGGTAACCGGTATCCGATCCCTTTGCCATTAAACATCCAAAGTATTAATAAACAGGAACCTGTCAGCATTGATCGGAATGGTAGTTAAATCCCATGAATTTGTAGATCTTCTTTTCCACTTTCCTTCACATTTTGGATTACTTAAATCAGAGTTAAAACGAAAAAGTTATGGTTATTTGAACTTTACTTACCTTTTCTTTACCAGATTTTGTGTCATTTAAGCAATCGATAAGTAAACTTCGAATGATCATAACTTTTTTATTTCAACTCTAATTTTTCTGATTTAAAATGCATTGAAAAGAGGAGTAAAAGACTTAAAAACCCAATTGCTTCAAATTACTTTTTGGTAACCGGTTTCCGGTCCCTTTACCATTAAACATCCAAAGTATTAAAAAACTGGGACCTGTCTCCATTTATCGGAAAGGTAGTAAAATGCCATGAATTTGTAGATCTTCTTTTCCACTTTCCATCATATTTTGGTCTACTTAAATCGGAGTTTAAACAAAAAAGTTATGGTCATTAGACCTTTACATACCTTTTGTTTCCCAAATTGTGTAGCATTTAAGGAATCGA